>CABHPP010001638.1:0-40812 GCA_902168425.1 Peromyscus attwateri | reverse complement strand
TGTGTGTGTGTGTGTGTGTGTGTGTGTGTGTGTGTGTGTGTGTGTGTTGGGGGGAGATAGACAGGCTGTCCCTCCTACGTCTCCTCACTTGGCTGCCAGCAGCAGACAAGCACCCTGTTCTTGGCCTGAGAAATGCATCTAACCTAGTTCCCAGCACATGCCACCAAGACTCCCTGCACATTTGCCTCGGGCGCAGAAGAGCTACGTGGCCTGGTTACAGTTCCGCTCAGTGTGCCAGCAGCTAAGTGATTTCTCCAATTTCTTTAGGGAAAAAAAATCATGATAAAAATCAGATTCTAAGAAGCCAATGGAATGGTAATGCTAAGGAAGCTTTCGGTTTTTGCAATGGCTGGCTTGGGAGAAGATCTGCTATGCTGCTTTTCTATAAGAGGATAGGGGGAATGGGGCCAGCAACCCAGAGCCACCCCTGATTCCAGGACTGACTCAGTTATGCTAGGCAGACAGCGACCCCTGAAAGGATGCTTGTTTGCACGCTATCCCGTATCAGTGCATTTCCAGAAAGAGAAAGGAAACTCAGGCAGGGACTACATTACCTTCTCTTGGGTCAAAAGCCCCTGATTAGTTCCCAGCACAGTCTTCAATTACAGCCTTAATACAGCATCGGGAGGATTTACCTAAGTCCTTTAAATCCCAGACAAGACTTTTGTTTCTGGAAGAAAGTTTACAAACTTTCTAAGTCCTACCTTCTTTAACTTCCACAATGCTCATTTTTTGTTGTTTTTCTGTAAGTTCTATGAGAAGATTACATAATGTATTTTGATTGTATCCCTACTCACCCACCCCTTCCCTACCTAAACAACTTTGTGTCACCCGCCCCCACTCTCTCTGTAACCCAGTTTGTGCTCCTCAAATATCCTTGGATATGTGGCCTTCTACCGGGGTGGGTCAACCTACAAGGGACCAGTCCATAAAGACAGCCGACTCTCCCTCTCCCAGCATCGACCAACAGCTCCTCAGCTGGTAGTTTTCATGTCTGTCTTCCTCACTGTATGCTGGAATTTTTCTGGCGACAGCTTACACAGATCTAGTGCATACTACCACAACTGCTGTGACTGCATATGAGCAACTGGCCTGCTGTGTTTGGAAAACTGTTTCCTTATGGCTACCCACCACTCCTGGCTCCTACAACCTGTCCACCCCTTTTTCCACATGACCCCTGAGGCTTGGAAAAAGGGTTTGTGATATAAATGTCTAATTGAGGGCTGGGAATTCTGCAGTCTCTTGTTCTCTGCAACTTGATGAGTTGTAGATCTACGACAAAAAGATTTTTTTGATGAGGGTTGAGAGTCATCAGCGGTCAGTTGAATACTCGATCCATTTAGCAAAATTATAGTAATAGGTTCTCCCTGAAGGCTTGTACCTGTCCATTCACAGGTTCTTAGCCACAACAATGGTGTCATGTATGTTTTTCATCTTGTAGAGCAGGCTTTCAATCCAATCAGAAAGTGGTTGGATATTCCTTAACATTCATGCCACGATTGCATCAGTGGGCGGTAACTTGCCAAGATGGTCATTGATGTAGCGTGTAGGATTCACAGTGAGGTAAGAATGATAGTTACTTTTCTCCTCTGGTAGCATGCATAGCACCTTCCAACTCTGTGAAAGCTAACCAGAGAGGATGAAGCTTCTAAGTGAGGACAAGTTTGATTTCTCCATGTTCTATAACTCAAGTATGTGGTGTCTTCAGCAACAGGGTATTGCCATCAAGGTCTGGAGGGTCATCAAGAGCATCAGTGATAGTCTGTAATGTTTGAGGGGTCTATGGGACCTTGCTGGCCAACAGCTCCAAAAGAGGTAACCTAAGAACAGATATATATGGGGAAAGTGGAACACTTATTCTTTATTGATATGAGTGTAAACTGGTGAAGCCACCGTGGAAATCAGTGTGGAGGTTACTCAAATGGCTAGAAATAGATCTACCACATGATCCAGCTGCGCCACTCTTGGGCATGCACCCAAAGGACCTGTATCCTACTATAGAGAACCCTGCTCATCTATTTTCATTGTTTCTCTATTCACAACATCCAGGAGACGAAAGCAACCTAGATAGTCAGCAAAGGATGAACAGCTAATAAAAAATGTGGTACATATACACAACAGAATGTTATTCAGCTGTTAATAAATCCAAATTGTGAAATTTTCAGTTGTAGGATGTTGTGTACCAGCTTCCTCTGAGACTGAAATATTCCATCCTTCAGGGAAGCTCCTTAATAGCTCCAGAAAGTCCATGAAACAGACCAGATTCACTAGGCCCCTCCCTGCTGGAGTAAACAATAAAAGCTACAAAGAAGACTCAGAAAAGCCAAGCTGCAAGGACAACTCTGAGAGTAGACCAGCTGTCAGGAAGAAGGAAAAACCAGCTGGGCTGCCTGGGAGAACTTTAGACCAGAGTCACATGGAAAGGATGGCCTCCAACCTGCTGAGCTGCCCGCAGGCTGTACAGTGTGCTCCAGGTTCCCAGCTTCTATGAGCTGTCACTCAGGCTTTGGTGGTGCAGCTGTCTGTGAGTCATTTCTGCTCCTGGAAGTAACTCCTCACCCATACTCCTGTTAGTAACTCTGATAAAACCCATTGGATGGCCAGATTGGACTTGGTTGCTATTTATACTCTGGTCTGTTGTCAGATCCCTCTCTGAGATAAATAGATGTGTATGTTGAGTCTGCCTAGGAAATGTTTTGTCACACAGCAAATGAATGGAGTTGGACACAACCGTTCTTACTGAGGTAACCCAGACACAGAAAGACAAATGTCACATGCTCTCTCTCATCTGTGGACGTTAGCTTTAAATCTTCAGATATGTGTTAAGTTTGGAATACCCACTGAGGTCAGGAAATTAGTAAGGGGCCATAGAGAGGGGAGTGCTTTTATGGGAAGGGAGATAGAATTCTGTAATATAAAGGGTTAAAGGGGAATGGTGGGACAGGAAAGGGTTAAATTGTAGTAGGAGATGGGGGTTGGGGTAGAGGGGTGAATACAGGGAAGGGCAGTTGATGCTCAAGACCTTTTGCAAAACTTACTACTGTAGATGCTTACACACACACACACACACACACACACACACACACACACACACAGAGTTTAAATGGAGTTACCTTATAAAGGGTCAACAATGGCCCTCCTAGACTCCACGGGTCACAACACACTTTGAAAGCAGACAGGAAATACTGAAGGATAATTCCCTCCTCTGCCCTGCCCTCCCACCTCCTACCACAGTCGTACTTCAGTGTTTCCTGAACCATCTCATCTATGTCCAGTGGGTAACATCTTGTTTTCCAGCCATGGAGACCTTCCACCCCACTCTCCGTAACTGAAGCTGCACTGTCCGCCATGGCGGCCGTTAGCACACGTGGCTTTCCAAATCCTGAACAGTAGCAGATCTGAACCGAGATGTAATTCAAGCACAAAATACACACCTGTTTCAAAGCATAAGGGGAAAATGTTTTGGAAATTAGTTCTTTAGTTCCATATATATTCAAACGACAACATATCAAAGATAGTAGATGAAGTAAAGCAGTATTAAAATTAATTTCACTTTTAATTTGGGTACTAGATAATGTGCCTCATTTTATTTCTGCCAGTCATTCCCATCCCTCGTTGTATACTAGAATGGCCGGAGAGCTTTTAAAAATGGCTTTCTGTAATCAAAGCACTTAAACCAGGGTAACTGGGATGGGGACTCAGCATAGATACTTCTTATTTTTATTTTTTGAAAGCTCTCTGGTAACATTAATGTGCAGTCAACACAGAAAGACAGTCCCCCGAGCTCTGGAATTTTCTGGTTCTCTAACTTTAATGACAACTCTTGCAGGTCAAACATTCAGAGCTGTTTTAGTTTGTTTTCTGTATAATCAACTTTGTTCAGAGCTCTTTCTCCCTAAAGGGACAGTGAAATATCTTGAGTCATGTAAGTTAGAATTTTGTTTGGCTTACTTTTAATGAGGTTCACATGAGTTCAATATGCTGCCAAGGCTTGGGGCTTTGCGGGGAGGCAGAGAGAAAAAGCATATTGAACTTGGGATTGATGAGTAACGTAATCTTTCCCAGGGCTCCTTACCCTTCTTTCTTCTTGGTGATACCTGCTTTGTTCTTAGCAGTACCATGAAATACATCACGCCACTTCTCAGATCCAAATGTGCCAGAGAATCACCTGGGGACCTGGCTAAAACTGGCCAATACTGAATCGGTAGGTCTGAGTATGGCTGAGGTCCTGCATTCCAAACATGTATCCAGGGGACGCGGATGCTGCTGGCCCGAGGGTCACTCTGTGAGGAACAAGGCACCAGGCTCAGGGAATTGGCTCTGACTCACCTGGTGGGTGGAAACTGGGCTAACTGCCTAGTCATCACAAGAACGCCAACAGCACAAGCAATTTCTGGTGACGGACAGCTGACTTTCAGAGCAGATTGCTCGGGCTTTCAAGTATAGTCAGATGGACACATATTTATGGATGAATTGAGGTTCTCAAGAAGGGAGAGATTTTGCCATTCTCAGGGGGTTGAGACACCGGTCTTTGACATGACCCTGACTGTGTCAACAATACACAGTCACTCAAGACTTTCCCAGCTCCCCACATACCTCCATCATGAACAAAACCTCTGGTCCTTTGCACTTGAAACTACTTGAGCTTTCGGTCTGTCTCCAATTCCTCTGCTTCCCTTTCCTCTTAAACCCACCCAGCCTGGCTTTAATGTTTTTACCCTTGTCAGTGAGGAATGATTCCCTCAGTCCTAAATCCTATGGTCATTTTCTAGTCCTTCTCTAATCCACCCACTCACAACACCCACCCTTTCCTCTCGCGCCCCATTCACCTTCTTTACGATCCCTGCTTCCTTGGAACAGCCTACTCCTGGTACTTTCCTCACTCTCTCCTGTCTGGGACCCTCCATGGCCTCATCCCCAGCTGTTCAGGCAGGATCAGAGCACTTTCTCCCTGAGAGTCACTAGTGCCCTTCGGGATGGATTGCCCGTGGTCTTTCTATCATCTGCATCAGTAAGTCTCAGGTGTGCCCTTCCAGCCCACGCAGTTCTCCAACTCCAGACTCCAGGGCCAGTGTCTCCTGGATGTTCTCTTCTTGGGCATCAACCTCACGCAATACAAAACAAACTTTAATATTCTTTCCCAAAGGAGTCTACCCACAGCCTTCCCGTTTGAAAACAGCTTCATTATTTCAGTTTCTTGGGTAAGCAGAAGAAGCAAACAAACAAACCAGCTCTATTTTTACAAATTTATTCATTTTAATGTGTCGGTTTTTCCTGCATGTATGTATGCCCACCATGTGTATGCCTGCAGAGGTCAGAAGAGGACATCAGATCCTCTGGAACTGGAGTTACAGGTGGTTGTGAGCTGCCATGTGGATGCTGGGAACCAAGCCCAGGTCCTCTACAAGAGCACAAAGTGCTCTTCACTCTATTTCCAGCCCTCTGCTCTGTTTCTCCACACTCTACTTTAAACCAGTGGCCCAACACTTAAACCAAGAACAGAATTTGGGATCCCCAGAACCATCATAAATGCCAGTGAGTGTGGCAGCCTGCCTGGAATTTCAGCCTTGGAAAGTGAAGACACAGGATCCCCAGAGCAAGCGGGCTAGCAAGACTAGCTACATAAGTGAGCTCTGGGTTTGATTGAGAGACCTATCCCAAAGAATAAGGTAGAAGAGCAGTGGAGGAAGATTCCAGATATCATCCTCAGCTCTTCACAAGTATCTGGACACATATGAGGTTCACACACTCAAATATACACACTTGTGTGCATGCTGGTGCACACACACACACACACACACACACACACACACACACACGAGCACACACGAGCACACATGAGAGAGAAAAGCCTGGCAGAAAAATTCCACTCAGTTTCCTCCAGGACACATGTTCTTCCTTCACCGGGGTTTTAGTTCCAGCCGTGGGGACCCCTCTCTCCCAGGTTCCGGTGAGCACCCCCTCATTTGTCTCCTCCTGTGAGCCTTTTCCTCTACAATCCACCCTCAGTGCTCCAGGGCTGTGGAGACAGGTCCTCTAACTCACAGCCCCATTCTTTTTCCCTGCTCGGGACCCCCAGTGGCTTCGTGTTTTTGTGTAAAAGTCAGTCTCAAAATGACCTACAAGCCTGACGAACTCTAGTTCCTCTTCAGTGCTGGTCCCCCATTCCTCCACATCACCGAGGCCACCCTGGAATGGAACACTCCATAAATACCAACTTTGCACTGGGATATCCTTGTCCCATATATCCAAACAGCAAACCTCTGGCTTCTCCAAGAACTCGTTCAATGGGCCTCCTTATCCTTCAGGAACAGAGGGATAGCTCAATGATAGCACGGATGGGACCCTTGATTTGAACCCCAGCAACACAAAAATTAAATAAGTGCAGTGACATTTTATCACGTTCTAACATTCCTGATTAACTTACCGATTTATTCATGGATGGTCTGTCTCTCCCCTCCAGAATATAGTCTCTAAGGTGGCAAGGACTTCCCAACACTTTCAGCCATGCACAATAAACCCATATTGAATAAACGAATGAATGACATCATTCCCTAAGGTTCCTCAGGCCAGTGCTGTATGCCCAGAGGCATCTGGTAGATTTTCTCTGCACAAGAATAGTAAGCCATTCTGTAACTTTATTTTTGTTTTTTTTTTTTTAATACTATCTAAAGCTCTCAAGCCAAAAAAAAAAAAAAGTGAGCTATGTATATATAGGTGTGTGCAGTTTCATGTGTATTCATAAGTGTGCAGGTATGCATGCATGTGTGTGCCCATGTATATGGGGGTCATTGGTCAACCTAGGTGTTGTTCCTCAGGAATCCTCCACCTTGTTATTTTGAGACAGTCTCTCACCAGGATCTGGGGCGAGATGCTTAGACAAGGCTGGCCGGCCAGCAAGCTCCAGCAGGACCCTCCTGTCACCATCTCTCCAGAGTCACATGTCATACAAGCACGTGTCACCATGAGTGCATGGAACTCCGGGCTCCTCACGCTTTGGGCCAAGCGCGTCTCCCACTTAGCCGCCCCCCCTGTCCTGACTTGTTTTGATATAGAAACATGACAAAGGCGTGCATGAGAGCCCTGCTCTCGTCCCGTCACACTCGCTGCCCGCACGGTTGCATCTGGCTAATTAATTAACATCAAGCCCTCACCTCTGGAGCCTCCTCCCTCTAGCCTAGTGGTTCTCAACCTGTGGGTTGCGACTCCACGGGGGGGAGGGGGGGCGTTGAATGACCCTTTCACAGGGGTTGCCTAAGACCATAGGAAAACACATTTACATTACAAGTCATACCAGTAGCAAAATCACAGTTGTGAAGTAGCAACGAAAATAATTTTATGGTTGGGGGGTCACTACACTATGAGACACTGTATTAAAGGGTCCCAGCATGAGGAAGGTTGAGAACCGCTGTTCTGAGCCATTACCGTGGCCAACATGCACCCAGCTGGCCTTTCCTTGCTTTCCATGCCCTGCTTCTCGGAAGCCACAGATGCCAGTGACTGGTAGAGCAGTGAGCCGGTGCCATGACAGCAGCTGAAGAGGCGGTGGATAAAAAAGCTGCCACTGTGTGTGTGTGTGTGTGTGTGTGTGTGTGTGTGTGTGTGTGAGACGTGGAACCATCTGACGTTCCTCATGGCAGCCTGTGCCCCCTTGTCATCTGTAGCTTTCTACAGCCGCAGATATTCTTGGCCCCCACCCCAGCGTTACTGAGTTGGAAGCTCGGCGAGTTGGGCCCAGGTGTGTGCATGGAGCTCCCTAGACTGTACAAGCTTGAGCAGCACCCGGTAAGTTCCCATGATCTTAGTCAAGTGCAAAAGGGCCCACGAAGGTGGCCTTCCACTCATTGCCCCGCAACCTCTTGGCCGGAAGTTTCTAGGCAGTGGTGATGAGGTACAGGAGGACTCACAGGGGGAGAAAGGCAAGAAGCAAGAGCAACACCAATCTGGCTCCTGTGAGCTAGAGACCTACCTCACTGTCTGCCCAGCAGTGCTCTGGAGACGGCTCAGGGTCAGGGCGGAAGCTCTGAACTGTAAAGGCGGATGCCTTTTTCTCTCGTCTTCACAGATGAGAAAACTGAGACGTAGAGAGGCTGAGTCGCTCTCCCAGGGCCACACAGCTGGCAAACAGCCAAGCTGGGATTCAGGCTGTCAGAGTGGCCCCAGAGTTCCCGTCATTCCCTTACGTTGTGGCCTGACCATCTAGCCTTTGATGGCATGCCGACAAATGTATGTCTTAGAATTGCTGCTCACAACTCTTTCCCTCGTTACCTTCTCATTGCAAAATAAAACTCAGAAACTCACCCGAGTACACAGCTTAGAGAGGTGCTGTAAGGAGAACCCCTCAGTCCCCCTCAGAATACCTCCATGTGCCCTATCCAGGTTAATGCCTGTCTTTCCTCAAGAAACTCACCACCACTCTGGCTCCCAAGGCACAGTGTGCTCATGCTTCCTTGACTGTTGGAACATTCAGGTGTGTCCCTAACACTGGGGTGCTTATCTGTTTGTGGCTTTGACTGTCCGTTGAGTACCTCACTCTCAACAGGTTCCCATTTCTGTTCCTTTCTTTTATTTTTTTAACTTTTTAATTTACTCTTTGTGGTTTTCACATCATGCATTTTGATCCTATTTATCTCCTCATCCCTTCATATCCACCCTCTGCCCTTGCAAACTATCCCCCCGCTCCCCGCACGCAGTAACATAAAATTGAAGAGAAAAGAAAAAAAAAAAGAAAGAAAAGGAAAAATCTCATCCATCTCATCCGGGAAGCAGTAGTGTGACATCCTTCCGGCGGTCAGGACAAATCTCTCCCACTCGTGTCCCCCAAGTAAACACACAAAGGCTTACATTAATTATAAGTGCATGGCCATGGCTCAAGCCTTTTGCTAGCTAGCTCTTCTATCTCAAATTAGCCCATAACTATTAATCTATGTACCACCTCATGTTCCATGGCTTTACCTGTGTCCCATTACATATTGCTCCTTGGGCGGCTCACTGGGGTCTCTCTTTGCCTTCTTCTTGTCTCTCTCTTTGAATTTCCCGCCTGCCTCTAAACTGTCTTGCCATAGGCCAAACGGCTTTATTTATCAACCAATCAGAGTAACACATATTCGCAGTGTACAGAAAGACATTCCCCCATCAGTGGTACAAATCACCATGTTCTCTCTGCCTTCTAGATTTACTCAAATAGGAGCTGCGTCTGGAGAGCTGGTGAGTCTCCGGGTTTGGTCCTTGGTAAGGTCCTGGGTGGTAATTTGTCTTCTCATTCCATGTAACGTCTGGTTGTTTATTTTCTTACGACAGCAGCTGCCGATGTCCTATGCCAAGATGTAGTCATTGAGACTGGAGTGTAAGGTGGTGGAAGCTAGTCCTTTCACTTCTTTCTCATTTATTAATTATTCCATTGGAACACACTTATAAAATATTTTTTTAAAGAAACACAAAATTGGAAATCATAATATGCAAGCAAAAGACAACTAAGACAAAGAATAATGCCCAAACAAGGCAACATAAGACAAAAAGTCTACAAAAATACTGTTGAGTTTGCTTTGTGTCGGCCATCTACTGCTGGGCACGGGGCCTGCGCTTACGCGTGGTTAGTACACCTAATGAGACTCCATTTGCATTTCCCTTCTTTTGTTTTTTCTTTTCTTTTCATTCTGTTTTTGTTGTTGCCTGTTCATTTTCTGGAGAGAGAGAGAAAGAAAGGGCATGGAGTTATTAGGTAGGTGGGGAGGTGGGAAGGATCTGGGAGGTGTTAGTGGAGGAGAAACTGTGATTAGAATGTACTGTATGTCAGCCGGGCGGTGGTGGCGCACGCCTAATCCCAGAACTCGGGAGGCAGAGCCAGGAGGATCTCTGTGAGTTCGAGGCCAGCCTGGTCTACAGAGTGAGTTCCAGGACAAGCACCAAAACTACAGAGAGAAAAACCCTGTCACAAAAAAACAAACAAACAAAAAGATTACACTGTATGTCTTAGTTAGGGTTTCTATTGCTGCAACGAAACACCATGACCCAAAAACAGGTTGGGGAGGAAGGGGTTTATTTGGCTGACTCTTCCACATTGCTTTTCATCACTGAAGGAAGTCAGGACAGGAACTGAAACAGGGCAGGAACCTGGAGGCAGGAGCTGATGCAGAGGCCATGGAGAGGAGCTCTGCTTACTGGCTTACTCCCCCTGGCTTGCTCAGACTGCTTTCTTATAGAACCCAGGACCACCAGCCCAGGGATGGCATCACCTACCATGAACTGGACCCTCCCCTACTGATCACTAATTGAGAAAATGCCTTCCCGCTGGGTCTCATGGGGGTATTTCCTCAACTGAGGCTCCTTCCTCTCTGAGGACGCTAGCTTGTGTCAAGTTGACATACAAAATCAGCCAGTACATTGTATAAATTTTCTTCAATAAAAATATTAAAAATTAAGCTTTTCCTCAATTGTGTCATTACTTATCAGGACTTTCACATATCAAAAGTAGAAAAGATATTTTATTCTTTCCATTTATGTACTGGTTCCCCCCCACACCCGCTGCGCCCCAAAGTCAGTTGAGTCCCTTATCTTCTGAAGAGATCAATTTTACATAAAGCCATTCGTTAGCATCTGCAGAGGACTGACACCAGGAACCCCCATGGGTACCAAAATCTGCAGATGCTCAGGTCCCTTACAAGCAGTGCAAGGTATTTGCACAAAAGCTGTATGCATCCTCTGAAATACGTCAGACCATGTCGAGCTTACTTGCAGTCCTGATGCAAACAGTGTGCTGGGTAAATGGCTGCTCCATTGCATCAGTCAGGGAATGGTACAAGAACTAAAACAAGGCAGGTGCAAATTGTTTCCTCCTTTTTTTTTTTTTTAAATCTACAGCTAATTCAATCCACAGATATGAATCACAGATACAGGACCAGCTGTCCCTCTATGAAATTATTTCAACCTAATTGATGGGAATGAAATAATTACAATTATTCTTCTTCCCAATGCTCAGAATTTCCCCTCTTTGGTCAATGGGCATCTCTCCAAGTCAACTCCTGAGTGTTTCTGATGTGCTCTTATAGGTCCTAACAGCTTTCCCCACTAGCTAGCAGAACAAGACCTCAAACCAAGAAATGTCCATTTCTCTAGCGTCCTTTAGGGGGAAATGACACTGCAGGGCCACATCTGGACATTTGGGATGCCATGACCACTTAGTTGCTCATTGTCCTTAAGCCTTGTCTATAAATGGAGCCTGGATTTCCTGCATGCATATATATGCAACCAATATGCATACACTACATGCCTTTTTCATGCATGCTGTACCCAATACAAAAGAATTTTATTTGAATGATAGGTTTGTCCCTCATTGCTAGTCTAGACTCCCATCAACACAGCCCACTATTTGACATGCAGCAACCCATCTTAATGTATTAAAGGCTTAGAGAGAAAGGGAAGTAACTCTTCAATTCCATTAGAAAACCATTCTAGGAATCCCCTTGAGGACCTCCCCCTTCTCCCCCTCCCCTCCTCCCTCCCTTTCTCTCATATTAAGAAAATATCTGCTATGAGGGTACCATACTTGATAGTCAATTTCTACTTTCCAAACAGGAAAACATCATTAAATAGTCATTTGCACGTGTGTGTGTATGGTGGGGTGAGGCTCTGTTGGAGGTACAGGATGTTTCTGAGACGAGAAGCCAGCCCACCCGCACGTTGCTCTTACACTGGAAGTTGGCAAGTCCAGACTGCAGAATGCTCTGTACAGATCAATAACAATGCATCTCTTCATTAAGGGAGTTAACAGGTACATGACCATGAATCCTACTTTTGGCTGAAATAACAGGCTATAAAAGACCTAGAAGGGGTTTGGAGGAGCACTGGATTAAGGAAGGATGAGAAGCGTGAAAATGGGATGGCATCCGTAAGAGCAGAGAGTCAATATTCAGTGTCTGTCCCACTTTACCGGAAGCTGAAGAAAGGCCCCGCCTTAACCAGTGTGCTCATGGAAGCAGGCCTCGCGTCTAAGCCCTGCGCTGCACAGTGCACGGGAAAGTCTCACGCATGCTGCAATACACTATGCAAATGAACTAACTGTATGATTATTAGAGAGCATTTAATTAAATTCAAAACTTCTTCTTTTACAATTATCTTGCCCGAGCCTATGTGCCCCTGCATGTTTTTTTTTCAAATGAAAGGCATAGGAACGGGAGAGCACCCAGGCTGACTGCCTCAGCGTGCCCACGGGGACGCCAGGGAGATGGCTGTGATCATCATTATCGTCGTAAAAGAAAGAGCTGGAGGTTGAAATGGGGCCAGCCCCCTGGGCTTCCCACCAAGAGAAAGCACAGGGCATAACCTTCGGAGGCTGACAAGTGCGTACATGCCCTTCGTTGTTTACCGGAATTTGGACCACAGGGAGTTTAGGGAGACAGCAGGGCTCCAGAAAGTTCTAGAGAGTGTAGAATCCCGTAGCGGGGCACTGGGGCCTTGGGGAGCAAAAAAAGGCAAGAAAAACATGTGTGAGATGTCATGAAACTGAAACAAATGAGTTTTTAAAGAGATAAACCAAGGGGAAGAATGTGGATGGATCTCCTGTAGGCCTCTAATTATGCAGGTTTAGGACAGGAGTCACAGCCACACTATCCTCTGGAAGAGACTTCCCTGGTGGAACAGAGTAATGAAGAACCTGTAAAGAAATGCTGTGGCTGTGGATGGGCTGAGCCGAAGTCTTTCAGAATATCACTTTCTCTAGACTGGAATCGGACTTGTGAAACAGAACGCCACGAGAGCGCCCCTCCCACGTCTGTCCACAGCTACCCTTGTCTGTCTGCACTTACAGGGGTTCTTCATGGAATCTCCCTAAAGATATCAAGAAAGAATTGGCAAATATGTGACCCAGGAGGCTGAAAGAATTAATTTATGCAATTTGCTCAGATTTCCTTCGTTGTGAGGGGATATACAGCAAAGCAAATGTTGGAAATACGTGGCTTAGAAAACAGATTCCTGCTCTCTTCCAATGCAATGTTAAGAGACAATCACGGGGAAAGAATACAATCAACCATATTACACTATATTACATTATATTTATTGTATAAATAGGTAATATATATTTTAAAAAATGAAATAAAAAACACATTAATAAAAATAAATAAAACTGAACACACACACACACACACACACACACACACACATCTGCATGCACACACCAAGATTTCAGACAGTCAGACTTTAAAAAACTGCCTAAATTTTAAAATATGCATGTCAGAGGTAAGTTGCCTGGACTCAACAGCGGTTCATTCACTTGGGTCCTCTCCCCCTACCTCTCTCCCTCTCTCCCTATACCCTCTTCCTCTCCCTTTCTCTTTCTCTCTCATAGTTCAACTCAGTGTTCCAGAAACACCTTCATTTTGTTCCATCGAAAAGAACATACTTGTGCTACCCAAAGTAACTGGCAACATAAAGAGTCTCTGTGCCCTACCTCCAGTACCTTGTGACCCTTAGTCCCAAGAATGGAGTCTTCCGGTCCCTGCAGAAGGGACTTTCTGAAGGGCAGAAGCATCCATGTCTGTGGGCCTCCTGTGTCTTCCCTGCTTGGGTCTGTGCCCACAGCTACCTTTTTCTCTGCTCTCCATTTCTGCCCACCCTTCCTCCCAGCCATTTCTCAGTTTTCAATCCAGTGGCCATGAGGAGCCACTGCTTAAGTTTCTGACTTCAGGGCCTTGTTCTTGGGTCCACCAGTCTACTACTGTCTCCTGGCTGGTGGCCTCATCCACCCACAATTAGCAGAACTCAACCCACCCAGGTCTAACAGCAATCAACAAGTTGGGTTGTAACTGCCATCCGTTTTTGAAGAGAAAGATTCTAAAGTTGCCTTGCAGTCACCTTGTCATGGGCCCCAAGTCTGTCAGAAATGCAAGGATGTAAAAGAAGGGAATGTGTCATAGGAGCAATTCGAAGGGTGCTCCAGTGAGAGGGATCCTCCAGCTTCAGGAAGATTCCCTCAGTGTGTTATCGCTAGAGAAGACTGTCCTTTCACAGTAAAGAAAAAAATTTAACCAGAAGCAGTGAGAACTGCACCTCTACAATTAATATATTCACTGAAACCATGCTTGAATGAAATGAGCAGCACTGGACTATAGTTGAACAAACAAGATATTTAAAGCAAGTCAAATGATCTTATGTATAGGTACAGGGAGAAGGGTTGGTGTGTGTCTGTGTTGCTTCATCCTTTCTCCAGCAAATGTCCTGGTGGGCTTGATGAGCTGGGC
Organism: Peromyscus attwateri; assembly: GCA_902168425.1. Classification (NCBI taxonomy): domain Eukaryota; kingdom Metazoa; phylum Chordata; class Mammalia; order Rodentia; family Cricetidae; genus Peromyscus; species Peromyscus attwateri. Next base: position 26,578 of record CABHPP010001638.1, on the reverse strand, counting down.
TGCAGCTCTACCCTCGGACCTGTTCCTCACCTTCTGAGCTTCCTCTCATTCTGAACTGTCTTGAGAATGAAGGCCCTAAGTACCCAAGGCTTCTTCATTCACACAAAGATGTACACTGACCCCATTCCCTATGCCTGAGTACCCAGGGCTTCTCCATTCACACAAAGAAGTACACTGATCCCTCTCCCTATGCCTGGGTACTCAGGGCTTCTTCATCAACACAAAGACATACACCAACCCCTCTTCCTGTACCTATACATAATATTATTTGATTTGCTTTAACTCCTAGCAGCACCAATCTACTTCAGAGAAGATGATGGGCATCTAAGAACCTCCATATGGAGTTTGCTTTCATTGTGGCAAATTTAGCCACTAGGCAAAAAAAACTGTGCTTGCCTTGACTGCTGACAATATGCTGCTGTCCAAGTTGGACAAGCAGGACACAAAAGAAGGTGACTGCCAAACTTTGCTAAGACAAGGTAGAACAGTCCTTCAAATTCCTGCTTCACAGAAAGGTCTGTCAGCTATTCTAGGCCTGTAGGCTGAAGATGGATACCCCAACGTGGCAGAGGAACCTTGGGTGACTGTTCAGGCCACAAGATGCCTCTGTCATTTCTATAGTTTTGGAAATTATTTGTTCTGCGCTTCCTGTTTACTCAGGTAATATTTAACCTTCTTGGGTCTCAGGTTTAGAGACACAAAAGCTTAAGTTGTTTATTTAAGAAAATGTTTTAAGGCCTGAAAAGATATTTTTGCATTGGTAATACAAGTTATGATAGAAAGTGGCTTAGGTACAAAACTTTGGTTTCATCAAGATAGGATATATAATAGAGTATTTTCTCTGAATTTGCCAAATACATATGAACTGGACATTCTGAATGTAACTCTTACCTGATTATTGTTCTTTTTTTTTTCAGTTTAAATTGTTTATTTCATTAACTTAAAAGGTGAACAAAATGTGTATTTCAAATTTTATTAAACTTATTTACCTGAAATATGTTTACATTGAGGACAAACAGATACAGGATTTCAAGTAACTTACGGGACAGTCTATCTGTTAAAAATAGTCGTCTTTCTTCCGTACACACACCTTTCCTTTTTACAGTATAAAAGCTGGATGCAGACTTTGGATGTAAACTTATCTCACTTATCGTTAACTGCTGATGAAGATGGGAGACACACTGTTCACAGGTCAGTTAAATGACAGACACAAACGCTGTTCCCTCCGACACAAAGATGCCCAGGTCTCTCGCAACAGGACTGCGTGCGTCACGTTCACACCACATCATTTCTTCTTCTTTCCTTTCCCTTTTTTACTCCCCTCTCCTTGCTGAAGACTGGGGTCAGCACCGCCGGTTTTTTGTGTCCTTGTTTTTAGCTTGGGAATCATTTCTGCTACATACAGCATCACTGACTTCCGTGACGGGAACTGCACAAGACAGAGGCTGCCATCTTCCTGTTTGAGCTGTACCCGGACTCTGCCTCTGTACTGCACATCACGGTTCCATTCTCTGGAGTACATTTTGTTTTTCTCCAGAAATGCATTCAGTCCAACTGCTGAGCATACGTCCTGAATCTCAGTAGCGGTAGGGTTTTCTACAGCCTTACTTATGGGAATCCGCCTCCCCTCCGCTATGGTCTTCTTATTATTTAAGTAAGCGGGGTAGATACAAATAAACCTGTCCTGGTCGGCCGGGGACCACGCGGCTGCGCAAGCCATCTCCCCTGATTATTGTTCTTATTGTAATAGTTTTACTGTGTTAGAGTTAAACCCTTTACTTTTTATTTAACAACACTTGATAATTGTTCTTATTGTATATAACTTTACTGTGTTAGAGTTAAACCCTTTCATTTTTATTTAGACAAAAAGGGGGAAATGTTGTAGGATATTTGTACACTGTGTGAAGATGAATTGCTGTGATTGATTTAATAAAAATCTGAACTACCAGTAGATAGGCAGGAGAGGTTAGGCTGGACTTCCAGGGAGAGAGAGGAACTCAGGGATGAATCTAGGCTCATGAGAGATGCCAGTGAGACACTGAGTAAACTGGACATACAGAATAGAGGAGAGGTAAAAAGCCATGAGGCAGAATGTAGACTAATATAAATAGGTTAATGTAAGATATAAGAACAAGCCTAAGCTAAAGGCCAAGCTTTCATAACTAATGATAAGTCTCCATGTCATTATTGGGGGGCTGGTGGCCCAAAAGAAAGTCCGACAAGAAAGGCCAACTATACATAGCATTGCCTCACTTAAGGTTGATGTGAACTTTACGGTTCTTGGTGCCTGCAAAACAGTGCCTGAAACACTAATAAGCATTCTGTAAATCATTGCCTAATAATTAGTATCATCAATAACATCAACACTTGGGATTATCTAACTTCCATTCGAGTGTGCTCTGTTTCTGGTTTTTTTTTTTCATATTTTACATTTTATTTATTTTGTGATGCATGTGTGGGGGTGAAAATGTGGCACTCAGAGGGCAACCCACAGGAGTTTGTTCTCTCCTCCCACCACGTGGGTCTCAGGGATTGAACTAAGGTCAACAGATTTGGTGGCAGGCACCCTTAGCCACCGCACCATCTCTCTAGCCCTTTTTCATATTTGATTGGTATGTACTAATTGTAAAATAAAGAATTCTGTTGTGAAGTTATATATTTATATATGACTTACTTTAGTCATCTTTCTTGTTCCTCTTTCTCCCCTGCTGGCCCTTTTCCTCTTCCCAAACAGTCTCTCTTCTACTTTCAAATCTTTCATGCACATGAGAGAAAACATGCAGTATTTGTCTTCCCGAGTCTGCCTTCTTTCACTTAACACGATAATCTCCACTTTCCTGCAAACAACATGACTTTATTCTTTGTTACCACTGAATAATACTTCATTGCATATATATATATCACATTTTTGTAACTTGGCTACTGTGACTAGTGCCATAATCAACATGAGTGTGAAGGTGTCTATATTGCATGACAACTTTGGTTCCTTTGGCTATATATCCAGGTAGATCACATGGTAGATCCACTCTTAGTTTTTGGTTGTTTTTTTTTTGTTTTTGTTTTTTGTTTTGTTTTTTTGGTTTTTTTGTTTGTTTGTTTGTTTTTGGTTTTTCAAGACAGGGTTTCTCTGTGTAGCTTTGCGCCTTTCCTGGAACTCACTTGGTAGCCCAGGCTGGCCTCGAACTCACAGAGATCCGCCTGGCTCTGCCTCCCGAGTGCTGGGATTAAAGGCGTGCGCCACCACTGCCCGGCTTTAGTTTTTGTTTTTAAGGATTATTTATATCATTTATTTATGTGTGCATGCTTGCAAGAGTGTGTGCACATGTGTAGATGAGGGTTTTCACCGAGACCAGAAGAGGGCATTGGATCCCTTGGAGCTGAAATAGCGCAAGTTTGTAGTATGCTTGGCTTTTTATGTGGGAGGCTAGGATACGAACTCCTGTCCTCATGATTGTGCAGCAAGTCCTCTTAGCCACTGAACCATCTCCCCAGCATCCCGCTTTTAGTTTTTGTCTTTTGTCGCTGTTGTGTTTTTGAGAGAGGCCCGTACTGTTTTCCATGGTGGCTGCACTAATTGGTGTGTTCTTGCTTTGTATTTTAACAAATAGGTAATTTGCTGATAAAGGCTTATCTGGGAGTTGCCAAGATACCCACTTTCTTTTACAGAGGAGACGCCACTCAGTGGAAAGCATGGTTTGCTTCAAAAGCATAAAATAATAACACATTGGAGGATGCAGCTTTTCACTCTTTTTGCAGCGATGTACGTTTTCGGTGCTGGAGCTGTGGTCAGTGAAGCCCTACGATGAGTTCATGCAGAACTGTGTGGTCTGGCCTCTTCACAGCCCAGGTCACAGCTTCCCTATGAAGATTAAAAACTTCTTTCATCTTCACAGTAAGCGCTCTGCAAATGCCCTGCCAGACGCTCTTGAGAGGATGAAATATACTCCTTTCCATTCTATGCAGAATAAACACAGCGATGCATGCTGATAAGCAATTACTCTGAGCCCCAGCAGCAGGAATGCGGAGGATAACGTGCCAATCATTAGGTCAGGTCCAAGGGTGCTAAGAGCAGCAGTGAGGGGGATCCGGCTCCCACTCTGGCTACACACTGGCTTTTCAGGAAGCTGGTCCTTCCCGTGCCCAGCAGGGTCTACCTGGGTGAATAGAGAATGGCAGGGCAATGAAAAGACAGCTGAACCTGGCTGTCTGAACATGATGTGAAAAAGACAGGCGGAACTCCAGAAGGAAAGACTTGGATCACCGGTCACAGCCCTCAGTGTTCTTTACATAGTTAGCAGGCATTGGTTCTGACTGGTGGGTTGCTTTAATGGTGGTATGCGTCTTGAACTCATCAACATTGGAGTGCCTCATTCTTACCCCATGTGACAGTTAACTTCTTAGAGAAAATCTCAAAGGCCAATTATTCACAAAGTGCTCCAGGAATGCTAAGGTGTTTCAGATCTGAGTGACTGGCACCCTCGGGAGTTGTGGGGTGTTTGTGACGCCGTGAGTCTCAGATCAACTTGAGAAGCACACGGTGAAACAAAAACCATTGGGCCTTTGCTCCGGGACTTCTCAAAGCCTTTCTTGTACATGCATGGGCCACCATGTGCATCTTCTGTGTTTACACTGTGGATTGTACATGTATTCTGCCCTGTGAATGTGGGTCTGTTATGTGGATACCTGTTGTATGTTTTTTTGTTGTTTTTTGTTTTGTTTTTGGGGTTTGTTTTTTTGGTGCATATACAGAGTGTAAATAGGAAATCCTGTCTATTTAAATTTCTCAGATGGGCTTCTGAAGCTGTATTTTCATTTGCTGCATTAAAAAAAAAATCAATGTGCTTTCAGACCTGCTGGAACAATTCCTTGCAACTGTCTTTTGTTCCTAAGAAGTGTGGCTGGGTTTATATAGGAGGAGCTTCTATAAAGTGCACGTAATTCCCTATCACGTCCGTAGCCAACTTGAAAAGCATTCATCTGGAAACTGAATGATTAGGCCTTGATGTAAACAATGCTAGTTTCTTAAACAGTGTTCAGAGAGAAACGCGGCACTAATGAAGGCATTCTGATCAGACCTCCAACATCAGCTCTCCATACCAAACAAATTACAGACAAGAACATTTTCAAGCACACTTGGAACAGCCATTCAGAAGTGGTCTCTGTTGGTTTTCATTTGTGTTTTATTTCTTTCTCCTAACTGTAATGTAGACATTGTATAATAGTTCCTAAAACCCCCAGGCTCCTCTAGTTCGTTTCCAGCTTGCCAACCCCATGAACAGCGAGCCCAATGCCTTGATTTCCTCTCCCAGCACATCTTAGGGCACAGGCACTTACACTTTTCTTTCCAGCCTTTCTAATCTCCCAGCAACATCCGGGGAAGCCACAACAAACAGAGGCACCCATGACCACTGTATTGAGTCCCTCTGCCACGCGTCTATCCCCACCCCCCATTAAACTCACTTTGTGACTCTAAATCTGGCTCAACAATCCATTGCTAACATTTTTTTAAGCTAATGGAAATTTCATTAACTCTAACACTGAACAGCTTTGCTTTTAGCCCAAACACATTAATTATAACTATTCTTTTAAGACAATCCCAAGCTGATCAGAAACTTGACACAGCTAATGAACTAGAAATAGATGAGAGAGAGTGAATTCTGCTTGAAAAATCCAGTGAACGTGTGAGCCAGAAATCTTCAGAACATGGAGTACATAGAGAAAAATCACAATAAAAGGCTTATGATGACGAGACAAACATGTCGTCCGACAGCAGCAGCAACTGTCCCTCACTGTGGGTCTCCTCCTACGTTACACTGTGCTGTCCAATCTCTGATGCTGAAATAGACCCCATTTTTCATTCCCGTGTTACAGTTAAAAGGCCCAGAAATGTTAAGCAATTTGTCATGGCCGAACAGGTGAGGTGTAAACACATTTTCACACATTCTATCCTGACAGGGAGACTATATTAAATTTCTGTCACTGTGAAGCAAATTAGCCACCAGGTTAGTGGCTTCAAACTAATCCATCCATCATCCTGTAGCTTTTGTGGCCTAGAGTCACTAGTCACTGCTCAGAGTCACACAAGCTGCAGACCAGGCATGGGCCCAACTCTGTCGTTTCTGGCATATACCCTGTGTACATGGGCTGAGGCCCCAGATACTCATCTGGTCCCCTGGTCTTAGCTAAGGGCTATTCGGACTCCAGCAGACCCCCACAGTTCTCTGTCATGTGGTACTTACTATTTCAAAGCCAGAAAGAGACACTTCTCTCCAGTTGGCTCCGATGGAGTCTAGCAATAAGAGCAAGGGGCAGCTAGCCCCCCTCTGCCCATATTCTGTTTGTTAAACGCAGCTCAGGATTCTGTCAACACTCAGAAGGAAGGAATTTATACCAAAGTGACTCACTAGGCTTCATCTTTTAGCTGTGCCTCTGTAGGTACTAATGTCCTGTTTCTGTTTTCTTTGTTTACGTGATGACTCATACCTGCCTCTCAGAAGCATCAAAGCATTGAGTTGAAGTTAACCCAGCAGACATTGAATTCAAGTAGACAACACGGACGTAAGCCTGAGGTTTCTGTGTTTACACAAAACCTGTGATTTCACTGTTGAGTAATTTGAAGGCGGTGTTAAATAAATTCCTAGTCAGTGAAGAGTTTACCTTAGCGCTAACTAATTGGTCTAAAGACCAATTTTCCAGTGGCCAGTTTATGTATGAGTGAAGTTATTTTAAAATAAGTAAGGACCACTTGAGAGCTGAGTTATTCTGGCTAGTAATCAAGCCAACAGGGGATGGTTTTACCGGGCTGAAACTAACCCCTTTATGAAAGATTGTTGTGTCCTCCAGAATGGGTATTTATAATCACCCAACTACTCGGAGGCATAACTGTGGAAGGGACCATCATGGGACAGCTCTTTTCAATGCAGTACTATCCTGGCTGTGCTAAGCAAGTCCTTCAGGGTTACAAAGGGAAACATATACAAATTATTAGCGAATATAAAACGTCATTACAAAGATGCGTATCCAGCAGAAGGAGGTGAGATCTGCCAGCAGCACAAGTATCCAATGCACCCAGGTTCAGAAACAGCCGGTGATGCCTGCTTACTGTCAACTCAGGCGTGGATAGCCATCCATGGAGCGGCTGACCTTCTCTGTGGTCATCTTACATGCTCTCTTCAACAGAGGCTCTAGTTGGGTCAGTCAGCACAGCAAGGTACAGAGAGATTCTATGAATACAAGTTCTACCAATATCCTAAGGTGATTAGCTTCACCCCTACCCACAGGAGGGAGGGAGTCAACTTCTGAGCCTGATCTTCAGGCGGCAGTGAGTTAACCGGAGCCTCTGATCCCCCAAAGAACCTGGCACAGCTAATTAGTGATTGCAACACCATGGCAGAAAGCATGAGGGCTGTTCAACTAAAAGATGTGGAGTGAGGCCTTCGCAGATGTCTTAGGGCTGCGCAGATGGCGCAGTGGGTGAAGATGCTTGCTGCCCAAGCCTGACAAGCTGGGTTTGGATCTCCAGAACCCTAGTAAAAGCTGCACACAGTAGCACAAGTGCCTGTAATCTCAGAATGCCTCTCTGGAGATCTCCCTACAGGGAAGCAGAAACAAGAAAGTGTCCAGATGAAGGTGGAAAGGTGAGGACCAACACCCAGATGTTGCCCTTAGACCTCCTCCATGCACACACCTGCATCTCCCCCTACACACACATCATACACTCACATATCACACACACACACAATATCTTAACATCCTGAGGTGGTTTGAATGTAATCACCCCCATAAACTCAGGGAGTGGCACTATTAGAAGGTGTGGCCTTGTTGGAAGAAGTGTGTCACTGTGGATGCGGGCTTAGAGGTCTCATATATGCTCAAGCCACACCCAGTGTCTCAGTTCACTTCTTGTTGCCTTAAGATCAAGATGTAGAACTCTCAGCTCCTTCTCCAGCACCATATCTGCCTGCACACTGCCAAGTCCCACCATGATGATAATGGACTAAGCCTCTAAACTGTAAGCCATCCCAATTAGATGTTTTCCTTCTAAGAGTTGCTGTGATCATAGTGTCTCTTCACAGCAATAGAAACCCTAACCAGGGCACATCACTTTCATCCATGTAATTCGAAGGAAGAAAGTATATCCCAAACATTACAGAAACATTTAACCTGAGACTGGGGACATGGCCCAGTGGTAGGGCACATACTTAGCCAATGCGTAGCCTTGGGCTTGACATTCAGCACAATACACACACACACACCACACACACACACACACACACACACACACACACACACACACACACACACATTTTGAATGTCACTGACTCTTGAAAATCTCCAGGAAGATGAAAAGCTGAACATGAAAGAAAAACACATGGATGAGAACTTGTTACAGTGTTGTTTACAATAGCCCCAATCAGAAACAAATGCCTAATAACAGGGATCAAAAAGAAAGCACACCAATTCTTACATGGGAAAGATTATATAATTAGAAGGATTGATGGAGGGAGGGAGGGAGAGAGAGAGAGAGAGAAAGAGAGAGAGAGAGAAAGAGAGAGAGAGAGAGAAATAGACAGACAGTGTGATGATTTGAAAGAAAATGGCCCCCAAAGGGAGTGGCACTATTAGGAGGTGTGGCCTTGTTGGAGGAAGTGTGTCACTATAGAGACAGGCTTTGAGGTCTCATATAAGCTCAAGCCACATCCAGTGAGACAGACCACTTTCTGTTGCCTGAGCAAGATGTAGAACTCTCAGCTAATTCTCCAACACCATGTCTTCCTGCATGCCACCATGTCCCACCATGAAGGTAATGGACTGAACCTCTGAAGTGTAAGCAAGCCACCACAATTAAATGTTACCCTTTATAAGAGTTGCTGTAGTCATGGTTTCTCTTCATAGCAATAGAAACCCTAACTAAGACAGACAGACAGATAGATAGATGAATAGACAGATAGATAGTGTGGTGGTTTGAAAGAAAATGGCCTCCTTTTCTTTAGATAGGATAGATAGATAGATAGATAGATAGATAGATAGATAGATAGATAGATAGAATAATGCTAATACAGAATTATTATTGTTTATATTATATTCTACATAATATATTCTAATTCTAATATATAATATTATCATCTATATTAATGCTAATATTATGAGCCATTGCTGTAGGGAGGGTGAAGCCATGGGAGTATATAGCAAGAGAGGGTGAGAAAAGCAGAGGTATATTTTTGGAAAATACAATTAATTAAGAAGTACTAGTGTTCTGGCTGAACTACAAATTAACGTATTAACGACCAACATCCTCATATGATGGTTTGGCTGCCAGAGCCTTTGGGAGATAATCGTGTTGGCATGAGGTCATGACAACGGTTGCCTCATGGTGACATCATTATAAGAGACATAAGAGAAACTCTCTCTCTCTCTCTCTCTCTCTCTCTCTCTCTCTCTCTCTCTCCCCCTCCATCCATCCTATCCTCCCTCCCTCTCTACCATGTAAGTATGTGCCAGAAAGCCGGCTGCTGGGCTGCGTGCCATGGAGAGCTCCCTCATCAGAAGCTGAACGTCCTGCCTGACTCCTTGACCTGGATGTCCAGTCTCTGAAACCGTGAGGACATAGGCTGACAAAGTCCCCCATTCCATGTTATTTTGTTATGGCTGTGTGAATGAACTAACACCCTTCTAAAAAGGGGTATTTTTTTTTTTCATAGAAAAGGAGAGGGAGGTATTAAGACTTGAGGCTGAAACACAAGATAGTGATTTAAAAATGAGAGACAGAGAGAATAAGAGAATGAATGGGGGCGAGCTTCAGGAGAGTAAGAAGGATTAATTGGAGGGAAAGCTGTTGGTGAAGCTAAGCTGGATGGCAGGCATTTCAAAAGATCAGAGCAAGCAACACTCCCAGTAGCGGAGAACAGAAGAGTAATTGCCAGGGGCAGGGTGGATGGGAAGGGAAGTGCAGGTCAAAGGGCATGAGTTCTGCTTAGATGGGATGAAGACGGTCTCCCATATACTGGAAGAGCAACCGGAGAGTAGATCTTACGTATCCTTATCGTTAAAATACGAGTGTCTGAGGTAAGAGGAACACTCATTGGCATGATCCAGTCATCTCACAAGGTACCCAAATCAAAACGTTTTAAAAATCAGAGTTATCACAGCAAGCAAGGGGTGCTCTGTTTTCTTTTGTTCTTCTTATTATTGTAACCCTGGCTAAGTTAGAAGTCGACGTGCCATCCAGCTTGTACCTGACAGAGGAAGTGGCACACGGTGCCCGGATAAACAGCACTTCAGGGCCTGACAGAGGAGGGGGCACACTGTGCCTGGATAAACAGCACTTCAGGACCTGACAGAGGAAGTGGCACACGGTGCCCGGATAAACAACACTTCAGGACCTGACGGAGGAGGTGGCACACAGTGCCCGGATAAACAGCACTTCAGGGCCTGACGGAGGAGGGAGCACACAGTGCCCGGATAAACAGCACTTTAGGAAAGCTGCATGGAAAGGGAAGAGTGCAGTGCGGGGCAGCTGGCCGAACAGCAAAAAAACAAATCGGCCAATTTTAGAATGCGTGAATGACGGAGTAGACGTTTCTTAAAACAGGAAATCCAAATGGCCAACAGCTATGTAGAAAAAACAATATAAGATAACAAAACAGCAAATATTCAGCTCCTCTGATCATCAGGGACCTGCAGATCAGAATCACTACGGTGTAGTCTCCCGTTCTAGTAGGGAAGACTTTTTAAAAAGGTTTCAGTTGAAATAGAATTACATTGCTCCCCCTCTCTTCCTTCCCTCCAGCTCCCCCCAGCTATTCCCTCCTAGGTTCCCTCCTAGGTTCCCCGACTCTCAAGATGAGAGTCTCCTGTTCTTTGGATATTACTGCTACAAACACACACATATGCATGTATGGATGGATGTGTGTGCACAAATACATATAAATACAACCTGCTAAATCTCATTTTGTTGTTTGTGTGTATATGGTTTCATGGCCAACCATGGGTTGCACAGCCAGTCTGGGGCTCACCCCCAGAACAGGCTAATTCCCCTTCTCCCAGCACTCATCAGTTGCCTGTAGTTCTCTGTCTAGGGCGGGAACTCTTGAAACTGCCCCCCTTCCGTGTGAGCATGTTCATTGATATTGCCATTGCTCCAATCTTATTTATGCAGCCGTTTCTAGGAGAGACTGTCTCACAGCAGACTTCCTGGAATTCTGGCTCTTTTTTTTTTTTTTTTTTTTGGTTTTTCGAGACAGGGTTTCTCTGTGTAGCTTTGCGCCTTTCCTGGAACTCGCTTGGGAGACCAGGCTGGCCTCGAACTCACAGAGATCCGCCTGGCTCTGCCTCCCGAGTGCTGGGATTAAAGGCGTGCGCCACCAACACCCGGCTGAATTCTGGCTCTTACAGTCTTCCCACTTCCTCTTCCACAATGTTCCCTGAGTGACAGATGCAGGACCTATGCTATATAGATGTATCCACTGGGGCTGGGCGTCCCCAAATCTATTGATCTCTCCACTGTGTCCAGTTGTGGTTCTCTGTGACACTCCCCAGTGCCTTGGATGAGGGATGATAGTGCCACTGGTCTGTGGGGATAAGGATAAGATTTAGAATTTAGTTAGGAATTATACTGGGCAGTAGTAGAAAAGCTTCTAGCAAAAAGGAATATGCTGGCCAGCATGTGGAGAAATGGGGACACTCATACTCTTGGTGGGAAAGTAAGTCAGTATATCAGTTCTTCAGAAAAAAAAAAAAAAAGATACGGGACTCCCATATTACCCAACAATCCCATTAGTAGGTATATTTAAGAGAAAACAATCAGTATGTCAAATAGACATCGGCATTCAAACATTTCTTTAATCACTTGTCATAAGTCAGAGTGTACAATCAACTAGGTGTTCCTCCATAGATGGGTAGATAAAAAAGTGATAGGTATATTAATTGAATATTATTCAGCTATTAGAAGAATGATATTAAAATTATGTCATTTTCACCAAGATGGGTAGAGCAGAGGACATTTTACTAAATGAAATAAGCCAGACGTGGAAAGACAAACACACATGTTATCACTCACATGAGGAGACCAAACAGTGGACTTTGGAGAAGCAGAGACCTGACTGGTGGTGACCAGGAGGGCTTGGGGAGGCAGTAGAGAGAGGATAATCAACAGGCGCAGAGGAGCAGCTGGATAGGGGAGAACTTCAAACTTTCTGAAGTGCAGCGGGGTAAGTATGTTTGAAAACAGTTGCACATTTCAACATGGATAGTAGAGATTGTGAATGCTCCCAACCTGAAGAAATGATAACTATCTCAGGTGACGTGTGTCACTTACCCCAGTCCGATCATTACTCATCACGTACATATATTGAAATGCTACATCTTAACTCATAAATATGTACCCCTGTCAATCAGGAGTAGTTTTGAAGGTGGATCGTAGAAGGTGACCAGAGATCAAGAGATCACTTCATTACATTTGATTATATTTAGATGCTTTGGAGAAAGACGTGACATTTCAACATATGTCAATGTTCCAAGATGTCCGAAGAGGGTCCATGATTGAAGTCATGAGTTTTCTGAGAAGGAAGCCAGGGACCTGGCTGCAGATGGAAAGGGCCAGGGGGACAAATGCCTGTCACTGCCAAGAGCTGTGAGGCTGGGGACACGGGCCAGCTCTCGGGAAGTTAGGGCAGTGGCTGCTCCTTTCTCCTCTCTGAGCATGGAGCAATGGGAATGGTAATTAGCTTCAGTCTGTCCTTCTACAATACTCAGACATTATGAATGCTGTAAGAGTAATGGATGGTATCTTCGTTTCTTCATTACAGAAGAATGTGTTTGGGATCTTCACATTGTAGAAACAGAATGAGATCATATGCGGTCTGCAACTATACATTAAAAAGAAATCTTAACTTTATTTAAAGAAATATATATGAATATATATGTGAAGATATATTCATACAAAAAAGAGACTGAAGAAGTATGAGACTATAAAAAGTTATTTCTCAACTATCACTGAAAATGGCATTTGTTTTCTATTGCTTTTAGACACGTCTTGGTGGGTGCATGTGCATGTGTACAGGTACACCCATGTGTGGTACACGTAGAAGACAGAGGACAAGGTTGGGTATCTTCTACTGCTCTTCTCCTTATATTTTGAGGCAGGGTCTCTCCCTTAATCTGAAGTTCATCATTTCAGCTAGATCAGTTAGGCAGCTGGCCCCAGAGGTCTGCTTGTTTCTGCCTACCCAGCTCTGGGGTTACAGGTATGTACACCTGGCCTGGCTTTTCTGTGGGTGCCGGGGATATGAACTCAGATCATAAAGCTTGTGTGGCAAGCATTACATCCACAGAACCATCACCCCAGCCCTTTGTACAAATTTCTAAGTTTTCAATAACAAGCTTATTTTTTTATCATAAATGTATTTATAAAGTTTTTAGAAATCACAATAGCAAAGGTTTGGTTGGGGGGTTGGTGTTTTTAAAAAGTGCCAACATGTAACACCCACAGATTCTTTAAGACAGTAGGAACTGTTGAAACACCATGCAATCAAGCGGTTTGCGTTGGCACCATGCTGCTTTCCTCCTCTCCAAAAAGAAAAGCAGGAAAGTATTCATTTGTTTGCACTTGCATTATAATGATCTAGCCCCAGAAAGGAGCAGTGTAATTAAAACAGTGCCCGGTGGCTTTTACTCATTTAAATGCGTTTCTATAGCAATTTGGAAGCTGTGTTCCCAGTTTTAAAGGCTAGGGATTCAGTGTGACCTTGGGTGGGCCCCTTCCTGGTCCTGGCTTTCCCCTGTGTTGACTGAGATTGATGGTACAGCTCATGCTGTGCTCGGAAGATGATCAGACTAAATTAAATTAGATCGAGTGCAGCTGTGTGGCTGAAGGAGCCTGCGGGGGTGACTTCCCCAGTGTTCTCTGGACTCTGGCTTGATTGCCAGCAGCCCACACTGACAGCAAAGGCCGCCTTAAACCAGTTGGCTTGTTCTCAGTGCCCGCAAGTGGCCGCACCACCTCTGCAGATGGCCCCTGAGGGCACAGCTCCTGTTGCCAGTGTTGGCTGGCACTTTCCAGCCAGGCCCCAGAAGTTCAGGGTTCGTCTCTGAAGCTGGTGGTGAGATGTGGCCTTGGTGTCCTGTGATTAGCTGGTGGAGCCAGCAGCCACAGAGAGCTCAGCCCACCCTCCAGCCCTGCCTGCACATGTCAGAATGCCTCTTTGAACAAACTCAAATAATAAGAGTTTATGTCTCCAAATACCGAAAGCACTTGAAGGCGATCCGGACTCAGCAGGCTGCGCGTTTTCCCAAACATGGTTTATCATGGATTTTCTTAGCTAAATAATAAAATCAAATAAATGAGGGAAGGGAAGAAATTGGAGAATGGAAGCAGCAAAGGCAGTCTCTTTTGTGAGGAAGCCAATTCCTCAATAAGACACGCATGCACCTTACTGAGGAATATCAAAGCAGCGTGCACTGCTGGCCTGTGCTTTAGGAATTAGAGACAAAAGTAGACCCAGGTCCCATGCACTAGACGCTGAGGGTTTCTGCCAGAGAGCAGGGTAACAGAGGGAGGAAGGCCCATTCTTCTTCCCCATTATTTTGAGACAGGGTCTAATGCATATCCTAGGTTAGCCTGAAACTCACTCTGTAAGTGAGGATGATCCCCCTGCCTCCACCTCCTGAGTGCTGAGGTTGTAGGCACATGCCTCCCCCTCTGCTTTATGAGGTAATGGGTATGGAATCGATTATACAGTGTGTGGCAGGCAAGTACTCTATCCACTGAGCTACACTGTCAGACACCAAAAGTGACCCCTCGGAAGTCATCACCAAAGGCTCGTCCTCGCTTGGATTTGGGTTCCTTTTGGTTGTGTTGTTTTCCAGGGCTAGCATTTGAACTCAGGACCTTGCCAATGTCAGGTAGGTGCTTTCCTGAGGTACCACACCCCTATCCTTGTTCTTCTTCTTAAGCGGCAAGGTCCCTAAGACACTAGCAGGGAAAAGAGAGTGGGACCTGAACCCTGTCTAGGATCAGTTGCTTTGCAAACTGGGGGAGTTCGTTAACTGCTCTGGGACCCAAGTGACTGCTGCTTCTCTAAAGACAGCCCCGATCATTGCTCCAGGGTGTCTGAGGATGACACCTGGACACACAGCTGCTTATTTTGGATGACACGGATTATGTACCGGCTTTGTGCCAGAAGGGCCAGGCTTTGAGCATCTTCCTTGCCCAAGGACCCACATGGCTTTCCACAGCCTTGCTCCACAAACATGAGGATCCTTCCTCCATCTCATCCGCTTGGCCAACCTCACCTCCACTGAGCAGATCATAACCCTCAACACCTCCACTGAGCAGATCGTAACCCTCAACCTCGATTCTGTACCTTTATTCCTATTAGAGAGTCAGTCTGCTGCTGCTTCCCTTACACTGTCTTTCCCCAGCAATCCTCTCCTCTCCTGCTTCCCTCCTCCTTCTCTTCCTCCTCATCTTCTCCCAGCTAGCTCTCACCATCGCCCTAGTTAATTCCATTTTCCAGCACTTGGGAATTCTGAATCAATTTGCCATCCCTCTTCCTAGAATCCATCCCCAAGTGGACTGATACATATGAAACAAATTTAGCCGTTGTGCAAAGCAGTTCTACAGCCAAGTTCCTAATGCAGAAATCCAACAGAAGCCAAGGGTGGGACTGGGAAAGTGAGGTCGGTGTGATGGCTCTGTGGTGAGTAGGAGATGGGGAGAGCCAGACGATCCAAAGGAAAACTGCATCACGATTCCTCATCTCTTAGACTGCTCCTTGAGTTCTGTGCCCATGAGGAGTACACATATCTATGGACCCTTCCTCCTCACATATGGGGTCTGGAGATTGAGGTCAAGTAAGATATGCCAAACAATGGTGCTGAAGCCACTGTTCACTCAACCTTCCAAAATCCACAGCACACTTCTTCACTAACTAATTCATCAGCCCATTCTTTCTTGTAGATCCCAAGTTAAACTTTTAGCACTCTGGACAAACAACACCACCCTTTCAGAGCCAGCCCAGTAAATAGTTGCTTTTATATCTTTGAGCTATGAATTCAATATCTCATCTTGTCATGCGACTGTTCTCATTCTATGCATGAATTTTCTCAATGGTTTCTAACTGATGGGCACCATCAGAACTGGACACCATGGCTTCCTAGATGTTAACGGTATAAAGCCACGGTCCTACAACATCTCTATGCAAGCTGTGGAATGACCCTGAGAGCATACCACAGTCAATCTTGACTCCACCCTGCAGCTGGGTGGAGCTTAGTGCCAGCCTTTAAGGCTTTTAGGGCCCATCACTGACTTTTTGTTGCAATTTTTCCGGAGCATATCCCATGAGTCTCATTTTACCATGGAAAACAGACTAATTCCACAGTATCAAGTCTTCCCGTACTTGCTGGCTTCTACGTCTGCTTCAGCCTGCTCTCCTGTTTGTGAACTCTGGCCCCCTCTACTAGATTCCATAGCCTGAGACCTTGACTCAACTCTATATCTGGGTGCAGTCATGTTGGGACTGACTTAGAGCTCTTTTCCCCTGCCAGGTCGTCTCAGTCAAAGTACCAACTTCCCTCTGCTTCCCGTCAACCCCCGGTTTTCCATCTCAAATGCAAATTCTAAGCTAGGTCTCTCCAGAAGTTTCTAGGATGTGAGTGGTGCTCAGCTTTGGGTACCCACAGAAAAAATGCCTTTTCTCCTCCTGTGGGGCCATGGAAGAACACAGTCCCTGCTACTAAACAACCTGAAATAGCTGTCCTTTTTTTTTTTTTTTTTCTAGATTGTTCTTCATAGATTCTGAGACCCTTCATGATTCAATCCCGTTTACACATTCCAGTGCATCCTTTCCAGAAAGTCTAGTGTTCTACTACGCCATCAGAATCCAAGCCTCCTTCTACCTCTAGGACTCTTGACATCATCCCCTTGAAAAGATGCTGGGCACGTCTTTTCTCTATGAAGACCCCAGCCTTTTCAGTTCTTCACAGTCCAGCTTACAACCCCTCTCTCCTCCAAGGCTGTTTGTGACCTGTTGTTTGGCTTTTCTTCGGGCCTCCGTTTTTAACTAACGTTTCATTTTCACGTCAAGTAACTTAGTACCAAACCACATGCCACTTCACAGGAGACCCTGAATTTCAGGGTGAAAGTCCTTTGAGGCCAAACACCTGCCCTTTACCTTTGTGTTTCTCACTGGTGATGTCATGAGTCGGCAGGCACAGGCGACAAGACCGAGCTCCTCTCTCCTCTTCCGTGGCAAAGGTGCTTAGTCAGCACTCGCTCAGCTGTGTTTCAAACCGTTGCATCTCCACCCGCAGCCAAGTTTTGCTTACTACGCCAGTCAGGACCATAACAGACCATAACAGTAACCCTCCTCTTACTAAAACAGAGACATGCAAGGCCTTGCTAGAGCCCCCAAAGGTATTTTCCTGTGAAGCTTCAGCCGTGGGTTTAAACGTTCGATACACAGAGATGGGTCTTGTCTTGAATAGCAGGTTGCCTGGCTATGCTCTGAAGTTCTGATTTATGGGTCTGGCGTGGGACCTGGAATGGGCATTTGCAGAAGAGGGCTAAGTAATTTCGAATCCACTTTATTCTCACAAAAATGCTGGGCCATGGGGGAGGGGGAGCGCTCATTTTTCAGATATAATCTGCAAAGGGTGGGGTAAAGGCAGAGGAGGAGCACCACCCCTACCACCCTGGGGAGGTCTATCTAGCCACGATGGCTGAGATCCCCCCCCCCCCCCCCCGGCTCTTCCTTGGTCAGAGTCCAAATCTGGTTACTAAATATCTGGGACCTTCAGCCAAGAGACCATTTGGCCTCATGGACTCATTTTTATCTTCAGGGAATCTCCCTTCCCCAGGCCTCCACTGGGCCCGCCCTCATTGGAGGGACTGAACAGAGCAAAGCTTCGCTCCACCAGCTGCAGCCTTGGGCTCGCCGGCTATTTTGACTCCTGCTATGAATCAGAATGGAATTATGAATAATTTGTCGGAGGCTTGTTGCGTCTTGTACCGGCCTTTCTGCAGCTCAGCTTTCCTTGTTCGGTCTTTCAAGTCCTCGTATGTCTGATTCTTTGAAAGGCCTTGGGTCTGGAAGACGACAAAGGCAGCCTTACAGGGATTCTGGCTTCTCTGTCCGAGGGCTCAGCAAGCTCTCCAATTCACAGCGCCACGCCACGTGTGAAAAAGGAAGGGACAGGCGGGGCCGAGCCCAGCGAGGCCTCTCTCTGGCAAGCAGGTTGAGTGACTGTATGTCTTAGCATGTTTTATTTGGAGACCTGAGGCCAAATGGTTTTCCACACTCACTTCTGCAACCATCTGAACGCCCATCTTACTCACACACGCAAACTTTATAGGAAGATAACTAACTGTTAACGAATGTGTATGGGGGTGGGGAGTGGGGAGGGAAGGTGTGGGGGGGAGGGCGTTAAGATCCATTTTTCTCAAAGAAAATATTAAACAACCAGGCTCCAAAGGGACAGGATCTTGTATAAATGATCACCCATGCGTAATTCAGACTGGACCTCAGGAAGTGTTTAAATAAAATGAGAGAAATACACTTTCCTGAGATGTCCCCAAACTGAGGTACTGAATACTCCTGGGAGCTTTCTGGCAGGAGAGATATCCCAGAGAGCTGCTTGTGTTTCCTCTGAGACAACCAGGTGGAGTTCAAGGTACCTTGAAGAAAAATACAATTTGCTGTCTGCTTTTCCTCCCTGAGGACCTTGATTCCACCCTGGGGTTCAGATTAAGCCCGCGCAATGTGTTCATGGAAAAAACGCCTCCTGCTTGCCTGCAGGTGTGCCTGAGCCAGCCAGAGGGGAAGAGCAGGAAGTACTCTCAGAAGACTGAGCAGAAAGACACCCATGGGTGGAAGGGCGGGGAAACGCGTCCACCCATTTTCACGGCGGGGCCTTCCCCTTTGCTCCACACTCGACCCTCACAGGCCCTAGAGAAGGATGGTGCATCAAGCTGATTAGCTAGTGTGAAATTCTCTTTCAACTCCCCCAAGCCTTAGGAGAGTCATCTTCCTGTATTCTCGAAAGTTCGCTAAGCCCTTTTTTAAAAAATTATGCTTCTCCCTTTGAAATAACAGCTGCAAGCATTTAAGTCCTGAACTCCATTGCATTTGATCCCCATTCAATAAGAAGTCAGAAGAGGAGAGCACCCACAGGGTGAGCATCAGCCTTGTGGGTGTCAGGGACTGCTGGTCCCACTCATTCCTGGGGTGCAAGCACCCTAGGGGAAGAGGCAGCCAGGCCGATGGTGAAGCCCAGAGTCTGGAATGAGATCGGTGTGTTGCAGATCTGACTGTATCACTTTCTAGACGTCACCGGGTCAGCTTCTTTCTTCCTGTTTATGGCTGAGCAAATGATGGGAACTCCTTCTGGGGGGGGGGGGGGGCATGTCCTTGTAAGAATTAAAAAGGGAGCCTATGTCCTCTCCTAAGTACATTTTATACATACTATCATATTGTGTGCCTCACAATAAACTTCTGAAGAAAGTCCTATGGTCCCCCACATTTTAATGAGGAAACTGGGGTACAGAGTGGTTACTTGCCTGAGGTCACCATTTAGTCAGACTTCAAACCCAGAGTGCCCGACTCCAGTGACAACCTGAAAAACCTGATGAGCCTCCCCAAGCCTCTCTCTTTCTGATTCACTGAAGTACTTCATTTCTTTATTGATAGCCGCTAAAGTCAATGGATGGCAAATGCTGGTGAGTTCTCGTTTTCATGAAGTTATACCCAGCACTTAGCCAAGTTACACTCATTCTCCTGGGGCTAGGGTGTGAAGAGGGGAGGGACCGCCATGCAGCCTGGGTCTCATGAACATGCACTATCTGGGAGGGAGGGAGAGAGGAAGGCAGGGAGGGAGGGAAGGAGGGAGGGAGGGAGGGAGGGAGGGAGGGGGGAGGGAGGGAGAAGGTAGGAAAGAAGATGACGTGTAGGATAAAGAGCCAGGTATGAGGAGAGGGCAGAGGAAGGAAGAGCAGGTAAGGACCAGAGAGAACTGAGAAGTAGTGGAGGGATTAGAACACACGGAAACAGCCCCGTCTGTTCTGCTTTCATGATAAACTGGACACACTCAGAGACCCCAAACAGCAAACTCCAGTTCCTCAGCAGGACAGCTGGGAAGGTCTGAGTCTGCTACCCAGCCCTGTAACCCCCAACCTCTCCGCACCACCATCCCCCTGAGACGGAGGTTGTTGAAGGCCAGGTCTTCAAGAGCCTGAATGGTTCACTTAGGAGCTTGAGTTTTAGTCTCTAATGAATGGAAATACCCACAATGCCCCTCTGCTCTTTGGGGTATCGTGGGTATTTCTGCTGGTGCCCCTCTGTATATGCATACACCGCCCCCAGCGGTGGACAGGGCACCAGTCAGCCATGTTTTTCTTTCTCTTATGCAAACGAAGAAGCTGGATGGGCTGCACCTGCAGCCCCTGCTATGCCCCACACATGGAAGGATCAAAGCCCTAAACATGTCTTCAGACTATAATTTAAGATAATTAAGATTTTTTTAACCTAAATTACATTTTACCATTTCATAACAGAGCTGTCAAGATCCTATCTATCAAAACTCTATCAGGCAAACAAAAGGGGATAATTATATTTTCAGACACATGCAGCCATCGTTCGGCACGCTTTCTCTTAAAAGACTTCTGTCGGCCTTTCCACTCTCGTTTTCAAACGTTCTCCATCTACCCCGCCCGCCCGCCCCTGGAGTCTGAGACTCTACACTCTTCAAGAAATGGAAAACCTGCCAAAGCCGTTGACGCCACGGTGGTGTGCCTCAGAAGCAGAGGCTCTGGTTAGAAGAGAATCAGAAGGGAAGTTCTCCTGCTTGGTCAGGGCATCCTCGACCTCGCAAATACATTCTGATCGGGACGCAGAAAAGGCAAGAGTGCCACACTCCTCAAGTCAGAAAAATGGTAAAGCTCCAAAAAACCCTCCCTACTGAAGCTGAATTTGCTTTCACCTCATCTCCATAAGACAGTTTGTCCTAAGACCTTCTCTGCGATACCCAGGGAACATGAACCACCTGAATAACTCTTTCTTTTCACCTCTTCCTTGGCCATTATGAAACAGTCACATTGGTAAAAAAAAAAAAAAATGGCCCATCTTTCAAGGCTCCCATGCTGGGTTATGAATGTCTGAAGTTCCTAAGCATAATCTTACCCACTTTAAGACTCTGAATAAGCCAGAAACGGGTAAGGAACATATGCTATAGCCAATCAGGGCATGAAAGCTCTCAGTCACAGTGACTGGCCACGCCAGGTCACATGACCTTAGTTGGTCCAGTCAGAATGGAGCCCCCAAGTTTTGTTGGCTGGAGGAGAAAGCCACACCCTCCCTTTGGGCCCTTGGTGAGAAGACATTGGTGTTAAGTGCAAATCCTGGCTTGCTGAGGAATGTTGGAGGTTAGGCTCTACCCTCCCTTGTCTCCTGGAACCAGAGGAGGTGTAGCAAGCCAAGGCCTCAAGGACCTGAATATTGCTCTAATCCAATATCAGAGGAAGGCAAAGCCAAGAGAGCCTCAGAGCAACAGAGCAGGAGCCCTGATTCATCCTTAAGTGAACACTGACATGATGCCATATTCAGTTGGTGCTCACCAACTCTAACAGTCAAGAGTGGTTAGTGCTGTTAGCTTCACAGGACCACGGACCTCTCACACGCTGATACTGTATGGTTCCTCTTTGTATACACCTGAGCTCACATGGAATAGGGGTGGCCGGGGCACAGACCCCAGGCTGAGTTTCTCTTGCTTGCTGGCTAGGCATTGGGCTTTATAGAGGCTGGAATCAATACTCAGTCCCTTACCAAACACAGAGGGGTTACCTTACCTAACTCTCCTAAGCATCAATGTATTCCTCCATAAAATAATAATAATAGTAATACCTACTCCACAGAGATATAAAAATTAAATGAATTTGTAGAAGTGGAAAAGTTAACATAATATTTGCTTACAGACTATAGTGTTGAACAGCTAAGATTGCCCCCCAAAGGACTCCAGATGAGGGAAAAAGCCCTTAATATAAATGTGTACAGTTCGGACACATACAAGGATGAAGCCATGATTGCCCTGGAACAGAAGGCAGTTGATCAGCGGTGTGGGGGTTAAACTTTGGGATAGGGCAGGCCATAGCTTCCTCATCCAGATGGCCCCTAGACAGTTTCCAGGAGTATTGTGGAGTCCGATGAAAGGAAAGGATTTGGCCCATTTGGAGTGGAAGATAGTTTGTTAACTGTGAAGTCTTTCTTTGTTTCTTTCTTTGTTTGTTTGTTTCTTTCTTTCTTTCTTTCCTTCCTTCCTCCCTCCCTCCCTCCCTCCCTCCCTCCCTCCCTCCCTCCCTCCCTCTCTCTCTCTCTCTCTCTCTCTCTCTCTCTCTCTCTCTCTTTCTTTCTTTCTTTCTTTCTTATTATTTTTATTTTACATGCACTGGTGGTTTGCTTGCTGTGTATCTCTGTGAGAGTGTCAGAACTCCTGGAGCTGGAGTTACAGACCGTGGTGAGCTGCCATGTTGAACCCGGGTCCTCTGGAAGAACAGCTTAACAACTGAGCCATCCCTCCAGCCTCAACTGTGAAGTTTTTTTAACAGCAAAATGAAAGGGGAATGAAAAAGAAGTATAGTTTGACACCTACAGACTTTCAGAATTACAAGAGAACAAATCGCAGCAATTCCCCACCCCAGCTCAGCAGTGACTCCTTAGGCTGTGCTTTACAGGCTAACCGCTGCCCCCCACCCCACCCCCAATTTCTTCCAAAAAGGAAAAGGCTTAGAATCCACAGCCGCGGCCTGTCCAGCTGCATCTCACTGACTTTGAGCTCACTCCCTACCCATCTCTAGCCCCTGCAAATCCTCCCCCACCCAAAGGGGCTCCCAGCCCTCGTGTTTCCGCAGATGCCCCTTCGGCTTACGCTTTGGAAATGCCATCCAGAGTGGGCTACACGGGGAAGAGCGAGGAGGAGTGCGGTCCGGTGACAGTGCAGGGTTGTGACGGCCCGTCTCTTTGGGCTAGCACTGTGGTCCTCTATTTCTACCTTCCAACATCTTATTTTTTTTACATCAAACTGTTCCTTTTCCATTCCATTTTTCTAAGTAGGCCAGTCACAAATAAACACTTTCTTGGGAGCTAATGCAATCCCATCATTGCAGTTCCAGCGTCTGTGACAGCATGTGGATGCCAAAGCAAGTCCCAACGACATGGCACAGCGAACTGACCTCCTCCCTTCCAGCCAGTGGGCAGCGAGATCGGGGAGAGAGAGGAATTAGGTCTCGCCCCACCCTATCAGCCCTGTTAAATCCATTTATTCCCGAGCCCTTTACCCGAAGACACCCGCGGAGTTCTGCGTGGTGACGTCAGGGGTCACAGTAGACCAGGGGGACGCTTAAAAGCTGTTCTGACTTCCCACGTCTCAGCCAGTGTTGACTCAGCCACAGAGCTCTGTTTCCGGCTCCAAACAACCGAGACCAGCGAGGCAGGGGAAAGAAAACGCTGACGGTGCCCCCACAAAGCCACTGTGCTGTGGTGAAGCCTTGTGCCAGCCGGCACGTCTTACGGAAAGGCAAGCAGATTCGGGCTTCGCTGGCACCAGCCCAGCCCAGCCACACTAATGACAGTCACAGCTCTGCCGAGGCCAAAGCTGCCTTACCAAGGAAAATGTACGTCATGGCTGAGGGGAGGGAAGGCTGGACCGACCGCTCACAGGGAGCGAGCAGCTGTGTCCTCTGAGGCCCATCTCGAATCAAGTCTTGGACAGGGAGCTGAGGCGCCAGGAACTCTGGGGGACTTGTGAAGAGGCAGGGCTCAGAGGATCCGAGGATGCGGAACTATTTGCCATGCTGGTCCTCCTGTGGTTTGAGACAATGAAGATCTAGGACACAATCCCCAGTGGGGGTGGCTTTCAAATTTCTGAGCCACTACTGTCTACTGTGTGTGTGTATGTGTGTGTGTGTGTGTGTGTGTGTGTGTGTGTTGTGTAAGCCAGAGTACAACCTCAAATGTGACTCATCCGGCACCATCCACTTTTTTTTTTTATTTTATTGATTTATTTGTGTGTATGTGTATGTGTGTGCATGTGTGTACACACATATGTCACAATACATGTGTGAAAACCTGAAGACATCTTGAAGGAGTCAGTTGTCTCCTTCCACTGTGTTGGGTCCTGGGCATCCAACTCAAATAGTCAGATGTGGTAGTTTAGTGTCATAACGCCCTTGAGCCGTCTTCCAGGCCCATTTCTTTTAGAGGAGCGAGGTCTCACAGGCCTGGAACTCATCAAGTGTGCAGGGCCGGTTAGCCAAAGGCTTGAGTCTGCCTCCCTAGCCCTGGATCGGCACCCCCACCCCCACCATGCCCCACTCACACGGGTTCTAAGGATCAAACTTAGGGCCTTAGGCTTGCAAAGCAGCCACTGTGCAGGTTAGCTATCTCCTGCTAACCTCCTGTGTTTTCACTGCGGGCTAATAGTTCCGCAAGCCTGGTGATTCTTACTTTTTGTACGTGGAGCGTGGAACTGAGTTACTCATGCTGCATGCTAAATACCACCAACTCTCTTCCAGACTGCAAGTATCTAGGAACTAACCAGCCACAAGTAATTGTTAGCCCGCTCAGCCCTCCGAACTCTTCATTGCCAAGAGCTTAGTCTGGAAAATTCTTTCTGATCTAAGCATCCCACCCCCCCTCACATCTTCTCCTCCCAATCTCTCATTCAGATTAATCTGACCTTCACTTTCATTGACTTTCTATTTTCTAGATTCTTCTCTTGCCTCCTTAGTCTAAGTCATTCTCTAGTTTCACTGGCTCCCAAACCAGCCTGGAATTCATCAGAAATTATATAAAAGGGATCCCCGTTCTGAGACTGAACATTACTTACACCCAAACCACCTCCTTGGCTAGACTCTGAGCCATTCAATCTGGGGCATCCTCATTTTTCTCCGACCAGTTCCTTACTGCCAAGGCGCAATAAAATTGTAGAAGAAAATCTCCCTAACCATCCATCAAGATTACAATTCTAAGTGTATAGACACCAAACACAAGTGCACCCAGTTTCATAAAACAAACACTGCTAGATGTCAAGTCACAGATTAACCCCAACACACTAATATTGGGTGACTTCCAATACCTCACTCTTAATGAAGAGACAAGTCATCTAGACAAAAGAAAAATAAACAGAGAAACATGAGGTGATACCATAATACAAATAGATCCAGCGGACATTTACGAACCATTTTACTCAAACACTAGAGAATACACACTTGTCTCGGCAGTCCATGGAACTTTACCCAAAATAGATCATATATTATGACACAAAGCAAACTCCAACAACTATAAGAAAATTGAAACAACATCTTACAGTTTATTTGATCACAATGGAATAAAGCTAGACATGAATAGCAACCACATAATAGGAACCACATAAGCACCCAAACACATGGTGATTGAACAGCATACTGTTGAATGGCTGAATGGATTACTGAAGAAGTCAAGAAGGACAAACACTGTGGAATAATCCTTTTATACACTGTGAAGATTGGTCACTCAGATCCCATTCATGAAGGGCTAAATGGCCAATGGCTAGGCAGGTAGAGGTTAGGCAGGAATTGTGGACAAAAAGAAAGCACGGGAAAGAAGGAGGGTGGAGTCACCAGCTAGACACAGAGAAATCAGGAGATGAACATGCTGTGCTGAAAAAAGTTACTGCCACATGGTAGAGCAAAGATAAGAAATATGGGTTAGTTTAAGTTGTAGGAGCTCACTGGTAAAAAAAAAAAAAAAAAAAAAGCCTAAGCTACCAGCCGAGCATTTATAATTAATATTAAGTCTCTGTGTGGTTATTTGGGAGCGGGTTGGTGGAAGAGAGCTGACTGGCAGTCCTGACAGAAAACTCCACCTACAGAAAAATTTTAAATCCTACCATGGAATGAAAATTAAAGACAGCATACTAAACTCTATGGTACACCATGACAGTCCTAAGAGGAAAGTTTATAGTTCCCAGAGCCTACTTTAAAAAAAAAATCAGAGAACTTAGAGGTAGGTCTGCTTGCTGTTCCACACCTCTGACCAAGAAACTTCACAGCCTAAGTGGTGCAGCAGGAACTATAGAGGACATTGCTCGCCAGCTGGCGCGTAGATTCATGCTTAGCTACTCTTCTTATATCATACAGGACCACCTGCCCAGAGATAGTATTACTCACACTGGACTGGGCTCTCCTGCATCAACAATCAAGACAATCCCCCATCGATATGCCCACAGGCCAATAAGATCTAGGATATCCCTCCCCATTGAAACCCCCTAATCAGGTGACTCTAGATTGTATCAAGTTGATAGTTAAAGCTAACTAGGGCCCGTGGTTGGATAAAGCTGATTCCAGAAGCTATAGGTTATAAAATGAAAATCTCAGCGCCAAGCATGGGATACCTAGACAGGAACTTTTAGCCAGTGAGGCCCCAGAGGTCCTCCAAACTATACAGGTTTTAGCTATTGCCGTCAGATGTTCACAATAACTGGATGACAAAAACCCTATTGTCGAAGATACAACATACCTTGGTTGCAGAATACATAGAAATTGTGTTGTAAC
>CABHPP010001636.1:8361-67305 GCA_902168425.1 Peromyscus attwateri | reverse complement strand
GGGTGTTCAGACCCTTGTTCTCATTCCTCCGTGAGAAAACCATAGCCTGAGCGTAGAGACCGAGAGAGAGAGAGAGAGAGAGAGAGAGAGAGAGAGAGAGAGAGAGAGAGAGGTGACACTGAGTAGGTATGGTAGGCCCGGGGAAAACCCAGAGAACACAGACGATAGGACACTGAGATCCAGAGGAGAGACCATACTCAGAGGCCCTAAGACGAATCATTGTCCTCTGGCGGCCAGAGAGACAGCACTACCCTCACTAGAAGGTCTGCAGCCAGAATGTGGCCCACAGGGAGGGACACCAAATGGGTCTTGTCATACTGTTTGGCTGCCTCACTCTGTGACTACATCTGTGCCCATCAAAACAGACCTGTTGCCTTGCGATCACACCCGCCTTTTCCTTAACTTCCATCCAGAAAAGGCCAGAATCGATGCCTTGAGGCAGGACGGGGAAGAGGGAGATCATGATGTCAAATCTGGAACTCAAGGCAAACTCAGGCCAGAAGAGAAAAATCTTAAAATGGGTTTTCAGTGCGCATGCCTACATTGAATGGGCCGTTTAAATTATTGAAATGTTTAATTCAGGCCATTTCTGTTCTTGAAATATTGCATTCCTGCAGTGGTATTCATCTAGGACTGGAAGATCTTTTAATAACTAAGACAGACAAAGTCTTGGACCTGCCTGGGCTTTCATCCAACCTTGATGAATGAACCAGCCCAGAAAACTTCAGAATGGATTATAATGCCCCAAAGTGTGTGTGTGTGTGTGTGTGTGTGTGTGTGTGTGTGTGTGTGTGTGAATAATATTCTATGTGCACTTTATCAAGCTTAGTCTTCTCACGGTAATACTTGCATTCCTTTTTATCACTTGGTCTAGGTTAATTATTTTGTCCTGAAAGCTGGATTTTGCTGTCCTTAAACTACTATGTGGCAAACCAACCTCCGGTGGGTGTACCAGTCATAATTTCTCAGGAACTCTTAGTCTCAATGGTGAACAGCAGAAACTGCCTTCACAGTGTGTGTCACTCGTCCATGGGTTACAAGCACTTCTGTGTCATCAGGGAGTACCCGTGTCCCCACAGTCATCTGAGCCACTGACCTCACTTGCCACAAAGAGCCACAGTTCAGTTGGCTTCCAGACGCTGTCCACACACCCAATGTCAGTTTCCATATGACAGTCCTCTGGCCTAGGTGGGAGACTCATCCCCTCATTCTCTCAGCTCTGGGAATTCCCTGCCTCTCATTACCCTTCGTAGGTGCTTCAGATGCGGTCTTGTCTCTGCATGTGCCTGCTCCTGGTGTCCAACCTTAACAGTTGGAGAAAACAAAGAAAGGCAAGAATGGGATAGAAGAGTTGGATACCAGACTACATTTTTCCAGTGCCTCTTCCCTGGAGACCCAGGTAGTGAACTCAACGTGGGAATCAGATGAGTACAGTCTTGTTTTCCTGTAATCCCTGGGAGATCTGGGCATGTCACGCTTTCAGTTTCAGTTGTCCTCAGGATGGCCTGGTCACAGTACCAACATGTTGAGATGGCACTGGATGAGAAGTCTGGGGACCTTTGGTTTCTGTGTCATTCACCATTTGTACTATTGACATATGAAGGCATCAGGACTTTTCTAATAAGATCAGGAAAAGCAACTGTAATAAGAAGCATGAAAGTGCTTGTAGACATACTGGGTTGCACACAGTTGGTCTGTCTCCAGTGGTTTCAGTGGAGGTGGTGATGGAGTTCTCCAACTTCTCCATCAATAATGATGGATGGAGCATGCTCTTTCAACTACACGTCTGTCCCTATCCCCCCAAAAAGGAGGTCGATTTCAGAAAGGACACAGAGTTAGTGGCACCTTAAGAGTAGGACTCAGGGTAATACAGAAAGATATGGGGGTGTTCAGTGATTTTTAAAAAGCAGGGCATGTGACAGGTGACAGCACATGATAGACAGATGTGTTCTAAGTAAACAGGAAGGAAAGCTGAGAAACAACTGAGTTTGCATCCAGAGCAACAAGAAACCTCAAGAATGCACAGATGCCCTGGACAGAGACAGTTGTAAAGGTTTGTTTAAAAAGCTGAGTGTGGCAGTTCATCCCTCCAACCCCAGTATTTGGAAACAGGGGAGGCAGGAAGAGAGCTGAGGCTACAGAGAGAGACCTTGTCTAAAAACCAAACAAACGCAGTCCTATTTACAAAGCAGTGAGATGCAAAAATGCCCTTCCCATCTCTGACAGTTGGATAAGTGGAAAGGGGTAGGCAATAAACTTCCACATACCTGTATGTGGAAGTTTATTGCCTAAAGACTTAAAACAATTAAGTGGACAACAATGAACACCGTATTTATAAGAGAGTAGTGGTATTTAGTTCAAAATAGGAGAATTCACTAAAATACCCCCAACCTTTGTCTCCTGTGCTCCTCCTGAAATGCTAGAATCAGGGGTAACACTCTCCAGACAGCAGCTTGAAGATGTTTCTCTAGGAACTAGAATCTGCTTGACAGGAGAAACTCAAAGACACCTGTGTTGGAATTTCCCATACAGATGTTCGGTGCAGCCAGCTGACATGACTCCATATCTGTATAGACTTCTCAGTCTGGTTTTTGGCCCTTCTGGTACAGTAAAGATCCAAGAATACAGGACATCTGAAGCAAGTCTCAGATATGGAAGATTCTAGAACAACAGAAAAGAGAATCATGAAGTCCCAGAAATTATGCAAGGGCATGAGGGTCGCCTACTACAGGAGTTACTTGTGTCAGTGTGAGTGACTAGACTACCTGGTAGAAAGAACTAAGGCAAGAAAGATGGATTTGGGCTCATGTTTCAGAAAGCATGATCCATCTCGATTGGGAAGAAATGGCTGAGCAACTCTGATGTGGTAGGAGAGCATAGAAATGCTCCTCATATGGAGGCTGGACCAGAGACAAAGAGAACTAGACCAAATGCAAGCTGGACTGTAAGCTGAAAGGCTCTCTCCTGAGCACTAACCAGGCCCCATCTCCTTGGGAGATTCTACAAGCTCCCAAACTGCTACCACCTGGGAACCAGGTGAGGTTGGGAGGTGGTTCAGTTGGTAAAGCAATTGCCACACAATCGTGGAGACCTGAGTTTGGATCCCCAGTACCTATGTAGAAAGCTGGATGTGGCAGTGTGCGCCTGTTATCCCAGAGCTAGGGAGGAGAATCCTGGGGTATTGCTGCTCGGCTGCGTTAGCTGGTCTGTGAGCTCTGCTTTCAGGGAGAGACCCTGCCTCAAAAACTTGAGGAGAGAGACAGAGGAAGACATCTGACATCAGCTTCTGGTATCCACACATCCACACAAACATACACAGCAAATGGAAGTGGTATTGTTATGGTCAGAGAGATACCAATTATTAAAACTTAAAAGCAGGAATAGAGTCAAGAAAGGAAAACATACGAACAAAGTGAGCATAACAAATAGTGTGGCCATCAGTGGTTCACTTGGCCCAATTATAAGTCCCACCTTAAAAATATTCCTAGAAGTTTTAAATACCTCTAGGCTTAGGAAATAGGTCCATTGATAAAGTGCTTATCATAGAAACCTTTTGAGTCCAGCACCAACCTTAAAACCAGGCATGGGGGCACACACTTGTGATCCCAGGACTGTGGAAGTAGAAAAAAAGTAGATCTCTGGGGCTTGCTGGTCAACCTAGCCTAATTTGTGAGCCCCACATTCTATCATGAGATTCTGGAAACAAGGTAGAAAGCTCCTGAGGAATGACATCTGAGGTTGACCTCTGGCTCCCACATACATGTGCACACCCCTTCATGTACGCATACATGAACATGCACCACCCGCACATGTGTGCACACATACACAGAGTGCCTCTGGATTGGATTTGTGTAGATCTTTTTACCTGTCATTCTCCAAGCAATGCATTCTAACTACCATGTCAATAGTATTTACATCTCAGGAGGTTTCAGCCATCTTCAGATGTTCTGAAGCATTCGGGAGGCTGAGTGTAGAGTTGACATGCAAGTCCTGCATCATTTCCTAGCAGAAGCTTTGGTGTCTGTGTGGATCCTGTGACCAGTTCCCTGGGAATACTGAAGAACAGATGTTTTGAGGTAACCCTGTCATTTGATCTTACTTGTATCAGGAAAGTGGGCGGTGACACACAGTGAGGCCCACATCCTCGTTTTCTGCACAGGACAATAGATACCAATTCTCCAAGCTGACAAGACAAAGTTACATTATAAACCGTAATAGTGACAGCCACAGACATCAGTGTGAGAAGAAAAGAGCTGGAATAATTCAAAGCCACAGCCTCAAGAATGAGGAAGCAGGAGAGCTGGTGGGGGATGGTGGGAATGAGATGGAGACTTTTTGCTAATGAGCTTTGGAGGACTATTTGACCCCCCAAAATATGTGCATTTTTTAAAATTAAAAACAATTTAACCCAAACAATACGAGTTTGTGCCCTCAAGTCAAAGTACCTGGATTGGACTGTGGGTTTCCTCACTGGCTCCCTTCAAATCTTGGGAAATATATTTAAATTCTGTCTTCTTCAACCTAGTTCCTAATCTGTTTGGATGTAGTCATAATGGTACTGCCATATAAAATTATATTTCAGACCAATGAGATAACTTAAGAAGAATGGAATGCAGTGTGGATCTTGGCATATGGTGCTGTCTTAGTTAGGGCTTCTATTGCTGTGAAGACACACCATGACCACAGCAACTCTTAGAAAGCAAAGCATTTAACTGGGGCTGACTTACAGGCTCAGAGGTTTAGTCCATTGTCATCATGGTGGGAAGCATGGCAGCATGCAAGCAGACATGGTGCTGGAGAAGGAGCCAAGAGATCTACATCTGGACTGACAGGCAGGGAAAGAGAGAGAGAGAGAGAGAGAGAGAGAGAGAGAGAGAGAGAGAGAGAGAGACTGAGCCTGGCTTGAGCATTTGAAACCTCAAAGCCCACCCCCAGTGACACACTTCCTCCAACAAGGCCACACCCACTCCAACAAGGCCACACCTCCTAAAGCCACTTTCTAAGCATTAAATATGAAGTCTATGGAGGCCATTCTCATTCAGACCACCACAGGTACGTACTTAATAAAGATTGCCCCGTGGTGATTTTGTTGGTGTGGTTTTCTCCCTTCAAAAATCTGGTATAATTTGTTCCCAGTAGAGCCTGGACATGAGGAGCTTTAAGAGCTGCTTGGGGGCTTCTAATGGACAGGAGAGGTACAAACTCAGTGACCTGTACCTAGAGGATGTATCCTCTCAGATCAAGGATGGAGCTTACTAATCATCCCACTTCGGCCCTGAAGGACCAGATGATAAAGACACGAAGTATCACTCACTTTGATAGCAAGGTTCCTGCTATGGTTTGAGTCAGTCCCCCATAGGTCAGTGATGCTGTTGTGACCTTGAAGGGGTGGGTCCTACTGGCTATCAGTAGGATCACTGCTTGAGAGCTCTGAAATAGAAGGCCAAAACAACCATTTTCTCTTTATCAGTGGATTATCTCAGGTCCTTGTTATAGGAACTGTCTCAGTCATTGTTCTATTGCTGTGAAGAGACACCATCACCAAGGCAACTCTTATCAAAGAAAGCACCTAATTGTGGGCTTGCTTACAGTTTCCGAGGTTTAGGTCATTATCATCATGGCTGGGAGCACCGCAGCATGCAGAGAGTAGTTGAGAGCTTTACATCCTGATATGCAGGAAGAGACCCTGGGCCTGGTATGGGCTTTGGAAACCTCAAAGCCCACCCCCCACCCCCATGGTGTGGTACCTCCTCCAACAAGGTCACACATCTTAATCCTTCTAATCCTTTCAAACAGGTCTACTCCCCGGTGGTGACTAAGCATTCAAATATATGGGGCTATGGGTGCCATTCTTATTCAAACCACCATAGTAATTAAAAACTAATCTGCCCATCTGAGATGCCGACATACACAAAAGTATTCTAAATCAAAACCCACTTGGTCTGTAAATTAGGTTTGACTTCGAATGTAGATTCCCATAAGTGATTCTGATGCTGAGACATATTGAAATCCAGTCTTAAGAATACTGGGGGGAAAAAGAAAAAAGAAAAAAGAAGAAAATTCACAATGCAAAATTTAAGGCTAAATAATATTATGAAAAAAAAAACCCGATAAATATTCTCTAAATTTGTTGTTGGATACAAATCTTAACATTTTCAGAATATCTAGTTTGACCAATGCAAAAATCTTATAAGGAAAACCTGTGTATGTTAATTTTAGGGATTTACAGTTCCACCTTACATTTCCAAGTTTCAAGAATGGCATCATTCCATTCAACTCAAAGTAGCCTAAAGCTGAAAAAAGAAATTGTGGGCTCATGTGGTCGAGACAGTCTCAAGACACCATTGACAGAACAAGAGAAAGAGCCCAGGGTCCACCTGGAGAGGCCAGGTGGGAACTGGTGGAGGCCATTTTTATCCCTGTATCCTTCTATGGGCAGACTTGTCGTCGATGAAAGCATCAACAATGACCACAAAGGCAGAGATGGGTAGGAAGTGTGAATGAATAAAAATATATAAAAATATAAACTTGTCAAAGTGTAGAGATTTAGATGAGTGAAGATGAAGTCAAGGGGTGGACCCCAGCACGAGAGTGGTGGGATCCTAAAGTGATGCCCAATAGCACCTTGTAGGAAGTAAGAGATAAACTCGGTCACAGTCCAGACACACAGAGCCACCAGTGTGAAGAACTTGCACCAGAAATGTGTGTGTCCTGTTTTAGGAACACCCAGGAAGACAATGCGTTGTGAGGGTCAGGTGGACAGCATGTTTCAGGAACTGTTGGGAGGGAGGTTTTGCCAGTAAGACAGGAATTCTTTAGATGTCTGAGCTGCAGAGTCTCAGGACAGAATGAACATTTCAAAACGCTTCCAAATGAACAACAGCTAAATGACCTCTTTGCTGTAGAAAAAATCCACTGTGCTGGGCAAAACAGAGGAGATGCTGTGGTAATCTTCCCGGACAGACAGCCTGCTCTGTTTTTGACTTTAAGCCTGTCACAGTGAAGCTTGGTGACAGGACCATGTCACCAGAATGCAGTTGTCTTTCAGTGTGAAGATGAAGGAGCTCCTGGTGGCTTCCCCGTGACTGTGGAGAAAGAGCAGCCTTGTGGTTTGACTCCACATGACCAGGCTTTTTTTTTTTTTCCTCCTGTGAAACCTGGAGTACACACCCCTCTTTCATCTCAGCCGCTGTCTCCTGGCTTCACTTCAAATCTCCCTTCACACGTTAGGTAATAACATGGTACCCAAGAGTCCCAACTTCACAACCTCCTAGTTAGCACCCATGGAGGCTTATTTCCGACTGATACACCAGACCTTGGCAAGGCCCAGCTTGAGTCATAGGCCCAATGTTTGGATCAATCACTCTTCTTGGGAGGATGGAATGAAATGATTATTCAGACCTGGACTACGTGCCTTGCGTCCAGGGCAGCAGAACATGTTTCTAGAATTGGGAAATTCAAAATAGCTTTCTGAGAAGAGGGCAGGGTGGGGAGCCATCTCCACATTTTTGTTTTGTTTTGTTTTTTCGAGACAGGGTTTCTCTGTGTAGCTTTGCTCCTTTCCTGGAACTCACTCTGTAGCCCAGGCTGGCCTCGAACTCACAGAGATCCGCCTGCCTCTGCCTCCCTAGTGCTGCAATTAAAGGCGTGCACCACCACTGCCCAGCTCTCCATCTCCACATTTTAACCCATGAACTGTTACCTAAATTACTTTCCCTCTGGGGTCAATTCTCTTCCTAGATTATGAAGAGTCTGTCTCCTCCCCAAACCCACAGCAGTTCCTGGTCTGGAGCACTCACCTCGAATGAAGATTGCTTTTTCTGCATCAAAAAATAAAAGATCCAGTTAAAAGCCACCACAGTGGTAAGTCCAGCTTCAGGATGCAGGTTTGTCTGTCTTTCAGGAGTGGGTAGAGTGAAGGAAGGAGAGATGGCAAAGGTCCCCTGGGTTGCTGGGAAGGGTCCTTTTCCAGGTCCAGCTGGTGAGAATCCGTCTCTAATGTTTGCTACTCAAACATCCCCCGTTGGTTCATAGAACAGCCCAAGATATTTCCCCATTTAAAGCAAAGCACTTGGCGCTTTCCATCTTTCCCGATGACTTTCTGCATTCTCGCCAGTCAAGGATTCTCAGCCCCAAAGTAGCCACATCCCTAGCATTTGTGTATTTTGGAAAAGTTTTCTCTCTGCAATATTGCAGAGTTTCTGGTCTCAAGGCATTGACACGTTCTGGCAATGGAGGACGTCAGAGTGTGTGTTTCAGAGTGAGTGGGAGTCTCTGTGAGCTAAGGCAGGCTGGTGCTCCAGGTTAACACTGCGCCGTCAGATCCCGTACCTGGTCCCATTGTGACTGCCATCTTTATCCTCCTATCTAGAGCACCTGCACTCAAGTCCCTCAGGAAAGCTGTTCCCTGTTGACAGTTTCCCCATCGCTACGCCACCTAGGGCTGTTGATAGTAAATGCTGTGAACTAGGCAGGCTTTATTGATTCCCAGACACCCTACAGAACCTCCCATCTCACACAGCACCCCACTTCTATTCTCCTGGCCACAGCAGACAGGGCTTCTCTTGTTCTTCTGCACTAGACAACGAGAGTGTTTACAGTTGCTGCTACACACCCTTGCTGTCACAGCCTCCACAGCCCTGGAGCTCAGAGAAGGCTAAGAGTAAGCAGCAGCCAGGGCTCCCTCCCTACACACAGAGAAGTGTGCAATTGTAACTCAAATCCCCATTTGATCCTGGATGGAAGAATGATTATCAGTGAACTCCTAGAAGTGGCCGTAAGTGGGGTGTGTGTGCCTCTTGGTGCTCAAGATTGGGTTTGATTCCCACTCAGGGGAGATTAATGCATCAGGCTGAAGTAGATGAACTGTGCCCAAAACAGAGGCCCACTATCCCTGAGGAAGCAAGGATTGTTAATGAAGGTACAAGAAGAAAATAATATTATGTTTTCTTTTTAAACTTTTAAAATAAATTTAATAACTTTATTTTGGGATATATTTCAAATATATTTAAATATATAATAAATATCAATACAGAAGTATAACTGTGTTATTTAGAAAGGAATAAGTAGATGGCAAAGGGTGTCTTTCAATGGTTCGAGGCCCCGGGTTCAGTGCCCAATACCAAGATACACAGAAATAAGTCAGCAATATCAATAAAATGAAGGGGTGCATTGATATTGAGGCTACCTGCTCAAAATATTTTTATTGCCAAGGACAATCTGCAGGAACAATTTAAAGAGCATTATATTAGAAGGTCTGAACAGTCTTGTCTCGTACTGAAGCTCCATGGTTACACAGTGTTACATCCTAGGACAAATGCTGCCCACATAGACCTGCTCAAGAGGGAGTGAAAACAGCCAGTGGTCCCCCAGCCATGAAAGGATTCCTAAGGGTGGGAGTTTTTTGTTTGTTTGTTTTGTTTTGTTTGCTTGTTTGCTGACTGGGACTTTGGATCGTTCCACCCTCCCAGAGGGAACCAGATCATAACCAACTCTTGGGATGCAGCAGGAGGAGGAGGCTGTGGTCAGTCTGTCGGCTCCAGCAACTAGGCTGATCCTGGTAAAAAGAATATTACAGCGTCTAGTCTTTGTATATTGGGCAGCTTAGATAGAACAATGCTATTCTAGGTCTGTTTAGGCTTTTTTTTTTTTTTTTCCTAAAGTGACCTGTACCATCGTCAACCTCTACACTAGAGAAGGGTGAGTGTTGGCCACTTGGCCCTCAAGCATGTCCTGGCAGGGCTGACTAGAAGAGCTTGTCTAACCTTTCACTTTGGCTTCATCCCTTCTTCCTCGGCATCTCCCTTCCTCTTTTCTCTTTCCTCCACTCTTTGTTTTCAGCCTCTCCCCGGCTTCTGAGGATGCTGGCAGCTCACCCGCTCCTCTCCCCAGGCAGTACAGGTTGCGATGACCTCATTCCATTGGCCAATCCTTATGGGAAAAACTCTGAGGAGTCTGTATCTTCGCTCATCTTGCTCTTGATCTCTTCAGCAGCACCTACAATTTAATCTTTCTGAACTACTCCTGGGCAGAAACACTACCCCCCCCCCACACACACACACACACACTCACAAAACTGAAATCCTCAGTTTAGGTGTCACTTTGGCCTCCCCTGGTTCCTTAGGCGTCATCCAAACACCCATAGCTCCATTCACTGAAGTTGTTCCACGCAGTTTCTCGTGGCTCACGGACATGGCACCAGCATACTGTTCTGTCTCTATCCTTCTGCTGTAGTATGAACCATCCAAGGCCAAGGTTAAAAACACTTCTCCACAACTGGTATGGATGTAAGTTCTTAATCCATTGAGTGAAGGAAGGAAGGAGACCTGAAGCCAAGTTTCTCTTCACAGTCCTGTTGGTCCACCGGAAAGAGAAATATGCTAACAACAAGGGCAACCACAGCAGAGCTCTGGCCATTGTGCGCCTCCCTTTGCTTTCAGTGAGAAACCAATTAAGGCTGCTAACTGGTTGAGCAGAGACCAGCAGAGCAATTAATTACACACCTTGTTCAGCTAAGAAGCGGCCTCCTTCTCCCGACACTGTGAATCATCCGGTCCAGGTAAATGGCATCTCCTGCTGGCTTGGCTCTAATAGTGGGATTGTTTCTTAAGATCATTTCTTAATCAAAGCTCGCCCAAGATTGTCTCTGCATCTTGGGGACTCAGACTTTGCACCAGGAACTCGGATTTGTTTTTGTTCCTCCACAGTCGCTGGAAATCTGCCAGTACTTACCAACCATCACTAATTAAAACAATTAAAATGTAACTTTACATAAAAGTAATTCTCTTTCCTGGTCCTCCCCATAAAGGCCAATCACTTTTTTTTTTCTTTTGGTTGCTGGGGAGATCTTAAGGCTGTGTATAGACAAGTGTTCTAACACAGAGCCCTCAGGAAGTCACTTTTAAAAACTGTTTATCTAATTACAGGATTTATTAACTTCGATTACTAACTTCTCCCCTTGACTTCATAGTCTCAACCAGGGGGGAGAAAACATGTTTTTCTTTTATGCCTGAACTTTACCTGAAACACACACTCTCTCTCCTCTCCTTCTTCTCCTGTTACCTTTCTACATCCTCCACCACACATGGTGTACACACACACACACACACACACACACACACACACACACACACACACACGCATGCACTGGCAATTAAAAATAAAAAACAAATCTTGAAAAATAAATCACATTCTTTCCCCTCTGGCTGAAACTGTAACCACCAGAGGCACCACAATCTTACCCAGAAGATAATTGAACTGCAAGTCAAGTAAGCAAATCCTACGGTCATCAGCCACCCCAGCACCTGTGAGACTGCAGGTGACTCACTAGGTCTCTCTGGATCCTTTAGACACTGGGCAAATGTGAGTTGTCTTAGGATTCCTATGGCTGTGAACAGACACCATGACCATGGCAACTCTTATGAAGAAAACATCTAATTGGTGGTGGCGATTTACAGTTTCAGAGGTTCAGTCCGTTACCATCGTAGTGGGACATGGCCTCATGCAGGCAGGCATAGTGCTGGAGAGGTAGCTGAGAGTTCTGCATCTTACAGGCAACAGGAAGTGGACTGAGTGTTGCACTGAGTGAAGCTTGAGCAAAAGAGACCTCAAAGCCTGCCTCCAAAGTGATGCACTTCCTCCAAGGCCACACCTACTTGAACAAGGCCACACCTCCTAATAGCATTACTCCCTTTGGGGGCCATTTTCTTTCAAACCACCACATTCCACTCCCTGGCCCCCAAAGGCTTGTAGCCATATCATAATGCAAAAATGCACTCAGTCCAACTTCAAAAGTCCCCATAGTCTATAACAGTCTCAACAATGTTTAAAAGTTCAAAGTCCCTTCTGAGATTCATGCAATCTCTTAAATGTAATCCCTGTAGAATTGAAATAAAAGAACAGATCACATCTTTCAAACATAAAATGGCACATTACATTTTCTCTCAAACCACTACATGCATTTTCTCCTTTTCCTTAGTCTTGTTTTCCTATTCTTCCTGTTTCTACCAAAGGTTCCTGGGAGCACAGACAAGATAATGTATATAAAATGCCTTGAATCCCTACAAAGGAGGCATATGAGTTCGTATGAACTGAAAACGCTATTTTTAGCACTGTGATAACACAGTTAAAAGTTCTGTGGCTGGTTGCGGCTATTGGCGTGGAGTATGATCCTGTACCAGCCAGCTTTCCATCACTGTGACAAAGTAGCTGAGAACATCAACTTCAAGAGGAAGGAAGTTTGGAGCATGTGGTTTCGGAGAGTTTTGTCTATTGTTGGCTGTCCCTTTTGCTTTGGTCTAAGACAGAACATCATGGCGGTATAAACATATGGCAGAGGAGGCCACTCACTCTCATGGTGGCCAAGAAGCAAAGTGACCAGGAGAGAGGGAGGAGGAATGGGGGGGGGGAGCGTTTTAAATAAAAGAGGCAATTTCAATGTCAAGTTCCTATCTCAAGGTCAAATGCAATTGATCTTGGAAGAAAACAGCCTGAAATCCTCTGTGCCAATAATATCAGTAACTGTCATAATAAAGTTCGGTAAGAACAGCCTCAGACCACACACCCACTCCCTGCTGGCCCCAAAGAGCTGCAGAGAGCTGAGCCAAACTTAGTTTCAACATGAGCCTTCACAGGCTCCTCCTGAGAACACACACCCGGGCCTACTGCTCCAGGATGGACAGGCAAGGGCTGATCACTGATTGCACCGAATCTGTTTTCCATCTACTTCTCCTTCAGCTTTCAGAGTGACCATTTCTCAATCCTCTGCTATCCCAGAGAACTGAACGCCAATGGTCTCCACGGGGATATCTGACAACTGGGCCATAAACCATAATAAAGGGGTTCTCCAGAAGGTTGACATAACCTCCTACCACTTGGCTGACTGGCGCCCCTGGAGCTGCAGCTGGTCCTTTCTGGAGAGCACATTCCCTGGAAACCAGCTCTCTTGTTGTGTCTTGTTGGTGCAGGGCAGGGTCGAGCCCCAGAAAAAGAGTTATCGTTCCATCAATCACGGAGACCTGTAAGATGTTAGTGCATTTGCAATCTGGTTAGCTTAACTCCTCATGTTATAGACGAGGGTCTGTCTGAGGCTGGGGTCTGGGAGACGATCCGTCCAAGGTTGCAGTCCATCCAGCTGTATCTGAAATGGAAACCATGCCACGTACCAATCAGGGCTGAGGACTCAACACTGTCCACCTGTGGCCAAGCAGGTAGAAAGCTGTGGTAGATTATATACTTTGGAAGCAAGCCCAGCTTCACATTCTATCACGCTTCCTAAATAGTTCCAAGATGTGTCACTCTCTAGGCCTTATTTTTCTCATTTATTAGAAAATGACTTTGGCATAATCATTCTTGTGTCTGCAGGCTGACATCAGGATTACGTTGAACAATGCGTGTGGGAGTTCCAACACAGGTCTCTATGAATGGTGGCTTTGATTACTGATATTACTTTGACCACTAAGTCACCTGTATATGCTGATCCTTATCCAGGGAAGGAAGCCGGAATACTGTGGGTCTACCTGGTAGGGTGAGGGTAGCCCAGAATGCAGAGGATGGGCTCCAGGGTGGAATGCAGGAGAATTCAGAAAGAAGTTTCTGGACTAGCTGAGGGCCAGGAGGCATAAAGGGCTTTCCAAAGCTGGCTGGCTGTGTCAAGACACTATATTCTCTGGGACCGCCACATAACCACATGTGGGAGCCCATTTTCAGGTTCCCAGTGGCTTTACCCAGCAGGTCCGCATAGAGCGGATGATTGGACCACAGGACCTGAGTGCAGGTATCTGAGATGGTCTTTTGCTCCACCCCTTGGCATCTCTATAAATACCCTAGGGCAGAGACAGTCAGGGCCCGTTGGAATAGGTTCCAGGCCCTCTCGAGGCTATCCCGTATTTTCTATCTGTTTCTCTACGCTCTAAATCCTTCTATGTAGCTGAAGGTTTCTATGGTCCTACCCAGTCCCACGGACCCTGCAGCCACTTATAAAATAATCACTCAGACGCTTATATTAATTAAAACTGCTCGGCCATTAGCTCAGGCCTACCACTGACTAGCTCTCACATTTAAACTCAGCCCATTTCTATTAATCTATATGTTGCCACGTGTTCTGTGGCTTTACCTGTGTGCCGTTACATGCTACTCCCTGGACGGTTGCCTGGCATCTACTCACTCAGCCTTCCACTTCCCAGAATTCTCCTTGTCTGTTTATTCCACCTATACTTCCTGCCTGGCTACTGGCCAATCAGCTTTTTGTTTATCAACCAATCAGAGCAACACATTCACAGCATACAGAATGACATCCCACAGCACTTCTATCTAATATTTCCTGCTGCTCGCACTCAAGCAAACTCTGGGGAACCGTGGGGTTGGTGGGTAGCCACCCCACACCCACAGTGGTGTTCAGAGGCTACTGGGTGGGAAACAGCAAAGACTAAAGCCCCTCCTTTGGAGGCTGGAAGAAGAAAGTCTACTTACTAGGCCTGTTGTGAAGGAATTGGATGGATGAGAGGCAGGACTTGGCCCCCAAGCATTTGTGACTGAGGTCCTCAACTCTGCCCCTGCAGAGTGCTGAGTGGTCTCTGGACACAGTAACAGATGATCCACCACTTACGTAGTCGTTAGTTTTTTGGATTTTGTTTTGTTTTGTTTTTTGCTGTAACCAAATACCTACCAAGAAGCAACTTAAGGAATGAATGCTTGTTTGGCCTCAGGAGTTGAGGGTACAATCACTCATGGAAGGGGAAGGTGTAGCTAGAGTTTTCCTGCCTGGCCCACAGTCAGGATAAATCTCTTTCACCTGCCAGTCCCACAGCCGCTCAGACCCAACCAAGGAAACACAGAGACTTCTATTGCTTATAAACTGTATGGCCATGGCAGGCTTCTTGCTAACTGTCCTTATATCTTAAGTTATCCATTTCCATAAATCTATACCTTGCCACATGGCTCGTGGCTTACCGGCATCTTTACATGCTGCTTGTCCTGGCGGTTGCTGGCTGGCAAGCAGTCTCCTTCTGCCTTCCTGCTCTTTTAATTCTCTCTGTTAGTCCCGCCTACTTCCTGCCTAGCCACTGGCCAATCAGTGTTTTATTAGCAACACATTTGCCATACAGAACATCCCACAGCAGGAAGGCATGGCAGAGCATACAGCAGCTTTCTCACCAATGGCCAGACTCCAAGAAGCAAAGAGTTGGGGAAATGGGTGTGTTCAGCCGGCTTTCTCCTTCCCCATTTTTATTCAGCCCGTGGGATGGCACCACCCACATGTAGGGCAGGTCTTCTCAGGAAACACCTACACAAATGTGTCCCAAGTTGTGCCTCACTGCTGCCCTGGGCATTTCTTAATCCACTCCAGCTAACAATCCAAATTAGCCATCACACCAGCAGTCAACCTGTGATCCTCCACTCAATATTACCCACGAGTGTGTTGAACCTCCAGAAGAGTGGCTGCCCTGCCCCCACCCTGCCCCACCCTGCCCCACCCTGCCCTAGTGAATCTGGAACTCTGAGACTGATCTCCAGGAAACTGGTTACCAAGCCCTCCGGGCGATTCTGAGATTCAGTAAGCTTGAAAACCGTTGACCTGTGCATTTTCCCCAGTGTCCAACCCAATCTTGGCTGCACCTAGAAAACCCAGAGCCAAAGCTGCAAGCCAGATCACTTTGAAGTCCAGCCTCAAAGACTGCACCCAGGGCCAGCATTCGAAAAGCTTCTTCCTCTAGATGATTTCAACGTGCCGCCAAGCTGAAGACCCACTGACTTTGGGTGAAGCAGTAACCCACACCGTTTGTGTGAGTGCTCAACACAGCAGTGTCAGTCAACTGGCAATGCTGGACCAGCAGCCTTCCCTTCACCCAGGGACCTTTCTGTGCCTTTGTTCTTCCCACTATACTTTCTGAACTGTTCTGAACAGCTCCATGCCCTCGTGACAAGTTCTGAGTACACTTATTCCCTACCCATCCTCCCCCTGTGACCGATGCTGAATGATGAAATTAGTTGATGGGCCATTGGTCGGTACTGAGGAAGGCAAGGAAGGAGGCTCCTTCGTTGATGGGCCATAGAATGACTAATTAAAGGCAATCAGAA
Organism: Peromyscus attwateri; assembly: GCA_902168425.1. Lineage (NCBI taxonomy): Eukaryota > Metazoa > Chordata > Mammalia > Rodentia > Cricetidae > Peromyscus > Peromyscus attwateri. The sequence goes on along the minus strand of CABHPP010001636.1, from coordinate 51,228 downwards.
TTCTGTCATGCACATATGTCTTCTTTGTTGCTTTTGTCTATGGTGTTCTTGTTCTAGTCCAACATTTATTTAACCAGAGTAAGCTAATAAGTATCCATCTGCCTTAGGGTTTGTTTGGACTTTGTTTCACCTGGTACTTAATTAACATGGTGTTGTGGGGTGGAATCCACACCATAGGGTGTCCTCCCTGGGGAGGGGTAAGTTGTCAGGGTGGGGGGGATGCTATGCTCTGAATTGGGGCAACAGTGTCGTGTAAGACATCACCAGAGGCTAGACGGAACTGGAGCTTCTGATCAATTGCTTAGTTTTAGAAATCTTCCCAGAAAAGTCCAATTTAGAAATTTATGCAGTCTGTGTTTTAACTCAGCCTGCTGATGTCTATCTAATGTCCATCCCCAGGAGATTTCCTCACGGAGCCTCCAAGAGTTCTGAAGCCACTCTGGAGGCAGAAATGGATGCCATGGATATTGAATCTTTCTGTGCAACATTTCTGTCCATGGTACGATGATGGAGCAACCTGATTTCCTTGGAACTTTACCACTTTAATCCTGAAACTCCCACATGCGAAGAAGCCATTGCTACCCGGAACTCTGGAACGCATTGTTACGTCTACATTCTCTCTAGATCTAATTATCGCCTCCTTCTGCTCAGCCCACATTCCGGTGTCATCTTGCCTGCTACCTTGTGTGAGGCAGTGTCTCTTGTTTTTCTGCTGTGTAGTTTTGGTTAGCTGGCCTGAGAGCCTGTCTCCACCTCCCATCTTCCCATAGGAGTCCTGGGATTACAGACACTTGCTGTACTCATCTATTTTTTTTTTTATAGGGGTTATGGGGATTTGAACTCTGGTCCTCAGGCTTACACAGCACACAGTTTTACCCACTGAGCCATCTCCCCAGCTTTTATAATATCTTTCTTTCCTTATAAATCCTCCTGTCTGTGATTCACGAGATGCCTCTGCACACATCAGCACTTGCATTTAGGGGAGTGTGTGAAAACACACGCGCACCACCACCCTTTGCCTCCTGCTCGTGCTACTAACACAGATGCATGTGCGTGTGTGCGCATTCTTGAATTTCTCCTCGTTTTTCTTATGGCCAGCACCACCCTATCTCTCCATAGGTATGAGTCCAAAACATCATGTTCTTTTCAGCCAGTTTGCCAAGACAAATGTGGAGTGTGTATGTGCGTGGGGGGCGGGAGGGGGCAAGGGAGGACTTCTGTATTTCAGAGATAAAAGAAAATCTCACGCTAACGACAACAACAAAAGTCTTTTTATGCCATGAAATAAATCTTTATCACCCATTCCTTCTGTGCCAGCGGCTGTGCACGGAATGCCAGGCATCAAGTTAATGGGTGTGACAAATGTGCCCCCCGGGCTGGGGAGACTGGCAAACACCCTGGATTTCTTTGTTAGTTCTCCACCAGTAGGTAGAGCACTAGGGCACTAGGGCTTTGTGCACTGCTCGAAGACCATGGCAGCCTCTCACTTGTCAGAGTGCTTCCAGGTCCTCCCCATCGTTAATTCATTAGCCATCCATCGTGTAGCGGTGGCTCATCATCTACTCTTCAGATATCAAAATCAGCTGGCGGGATTCCAGCCAGCGTCCACGCTTCTCCTCTACGCTTTCCCCCATCCACTGGGGTCGGTTTTCACTTACCCTCTCAGCTTCAATTAGGAAATATTTTTTTCTTCTCTCTGAGGCTACATTCTTTATCTTTTAACACTTCTTGTCTCCCTAGATAGCCCAGGCTGGCCCTAAACTCATTACATAGCCCAAGCTGGCCTTGAATTCATGGTGATCCTCCTGCCTCAGTCTCTCGATGTTTAGAATTACAAGCAGGTACCACCAAGCTCAGCTTTCAAATACTTTTTTTTTTTAACTGTTTCAAACTTCTAAATGATTGGCTGCAACTGTGTAATGCTAAGAAATGGTAGCACACCATTGTATAAAGTTGCATGTTTGGCCTGATAATCATATTTATTGAATTGTAACCCCTTATGTCAGCTTTGAAGTTCCAGGGATGGCTGCAGCCATGGAAATTCAGTTCTGTTTTCTCATAGAAATTAGGAGAATCTCCACGAGGAAAACACAGACAGCCCCAAAATGACTCACAGAAGCCACAAAAGGCTCAATCATCTCAACCATGTACCTTTAGGATACCCAATTTTACTCAGTTTAACTTGCCAGCACCCCACCCTTTGTATGTGTGTGTGTGTGTGTGTGTGTGTGTGTGTGTGTGTGTGCATGTATATGTTCATGCGTGTGAGCACAGGTGAACACGTGCCATGGTACACACACAGAGCTCAGAGGACAGCCTCGGGAGGCAGTCTTCTCAGTCCACCTTGTTCGACAAAGGGTCTCATGCCTCTTTCTTGCGATTCTCCTGTCTTCCACCTGGAACTGCAGATGTTCTACAATGTCCAGCTGTGCACAGATGCTGGGATGAAAACCTTGGTCCTCACTCTTGTGCTTAACCAAGCTCTTCAACCAGTAAAACCATCTCCCCAGGAGCCTGTGTTGCTATTCTCAAATGAAGAGTTGTGAAGAACTGTGTCTTTATGTGACCTCACGGGTGAATTTGGTTCTTAGCACTATTTGGGACTCCACAGCACTGTGCGCACCGGCCAGTGTACTTTGGCTTTCTTTTGGTTCTCCATCTATGGTTCTTCTTGTTGTCTATGGGCTATCTCGCTCATCAGCAGAAAATCTATAAACACACAACGAAGACTAAAGGGAACGCGCACGACGATGAGTCCCACAGCATGTGTAAAGCGAGCATTGTGTCTTGACGCCAAGGGAGATCATCATTCTCCCAGCGCTTCACGCGGCCACTGCCACGTGGGCCATGAGATGCCATCTGAGGAGGTGCCCGAGTCACCGTGGTAAGAGTCATTCCTCTGCATCATGCTCCACTGGACTCGGGAATACGAAGCAGGGTTCAGGAGTGCTGTCTCCATATTAAAGCCATTTCCTCTATTTTCATTCCTTCTCGTTAGGTGTGATCCAAAGATCTTCCCAAATGGAGTGCAGCCTGGTATGAAATTCAATTAATCTCTTATTTGTGTTGCAACAGAAAGTATGTGTCCTGAGTGCTAGTAGGCTGCAAAGCTATTGTAGTTTTTTTTTTTTCCAAAGAAAGCAGAAAAGGCTGTAAAGATATTCTATTTACTTGAAAAGGGGAGGAGGAAAAAAATCATTCAAAGGGAAGATTAGAAAAGAGAGAAGCACACAGTGTGTTATGCATTTGAAATCCCCCAAGCTCCTTCCTTTGAGAAGGGCATTCTCTCGCTGGATTTGTCCACCTCACTGTTTCTATTTACTATGCCCAGTCTGCTGTGCAGGAGAACAGGAGCTCTCTAAGAAGTCCCTTGCCCTGCTGACTTCAGAGGGGTGGCTTCTGCCAGGCAGTTCCCTTAGCTCATTGTTCCCCTCTGCATTACAGTGACTGCATTTCATAAACAAAGCCACCTGATATCACACAGGCATGACAGGGAGGTCTTTGCGGTGTTTGTATGCATGCACACACATGCCCGTGAGTCTGAACTGGGGCTGGAAGACAACAGCCTGGATGTTTCTCGGTAGGGATTACTTCTCGGTCTGTCCTTCAAGATGCTGCATTCTGCAGGCTGGAGAAATCCTTCTGGAGATGCCATGCCCCAGATGACCATGTCGAAGAGGAGTCCCCGGGCAATTCTTATAAGGAAAGGCCAGAAGGCAGCTTGTGAAGGCATATGTGCTAAGGGACATCTGCCTTAACAGAGAGGCCCCTGTGCAGCTGTGGCTTGGAGCACCTTTGCATTTTGTAGCTGTGGAAACTGGGAAACATCACATGACCCTAGGGGCTGCAGTTCTCCTATCCAGAAAAATGCAATGTTTTAAGTCAGGGCATCTCCACCCTAATACTCACTAGACTCACTTGATGTCAAGGGAAAAAATGAGGCACAATTTGTAAACAAATTCAGCCAACTTGAAGATGGTGTGCTCTTTAAAGTTCCCACAGGAGACGCTGCACAGCCAGGATGGAGCGTCTCTGGGGTCTCACCATCTCGACACTGTAGAACTGGTCCTTGCCTTCATTCCGTGTGCTCTCAGCTCTGCTGTCTCCTCGGCTGGCCACGTTGCCCGGCTCTTTTCTAATGGAAAAGTCCATGTGCTGAAGTCCTCAAGCCCACAGCTCCAGCGCTGGGTGCTGGGACACCTGCAGTCAGCTGGACTACCCACCTACAGGATGTGGTGAGGCTGCCAGCAGGGAGCAGAGGCTCTATTGTTAAAGGAATCCTCGGGCCCCCTAAGGAAACAGCAGGATGGCAATGAAGCCAGCTCTTTTCTCTCTAGGACCTCTGAGCAGCAAGCTCATTCGCTGCTCACACCCTGAGACATTCCTCCTTTGCAGCTCAGAGCTGGGCTGCACAGATAAACTAATTGAATCAATAGCAGGAGCAGCAATTTCATCTTGTAAGCATGTCACACAATTTCCTTTTCTAGGGCAGCGACAGACACACTTCGCTCTGCCCCATCCTCCTCTTTCCTCTCAGAGCTCTTTATATTCTTATTTCTCAGCCTGCCGGGTCCCACATGGTCCTCAAATTATCCATAAATCTGCCCCTTTGCTCTGGCCCCAACATCCTCCACGGGAGCCTACAATTGGCCATTCTCTCCATCTTGCCCCCTTCCTCCTATCCTGCCATTTCCAAGACAATATTTCTGGGCCACGGATAGGTGTGAGATATGAAAATCTGAGACACAGGCATGAATAATAAGTCAGGGAAGGCAAGACTGAAGCCAGCAGAACTGAGAACAGTGCTTCAAAAACGCAGCCAAGTCATTGAAGGAGGCAGTATCGCATTACTGCAGTCCCGGAAGCCCCAGACACACTGCTAATTACGAAAACCCGCCTCTAAGTAGGAATGCAGTCTTTAGATTTGGGCTGAGGGCCGAATTCATCCCAGCTTCAAGCAAGCTGAAGCCAAGGAGCCACCTGCTCTCATCACACTGACCAGTGACCTACCGGCTCCTTCCAGCAATATCATTGCCAGGTTTCGGGTGGGGGCAGGGAACAGCTGGAAGGGGATTGTTATAGAGGGGCTGGAACTGGAAATTCCACATAGCAGCCGGGTCAGAAGGCAGGAGAGAGGAATCCAGATCCTCTGCTGCCAGAAGGGAACTAAGCCAGGGGCTTAGACTCCAAGAAGTACAGTTTCATCGCTATTCTTGGTCAACTGGAACCAGCCTAGCAAGCAGATCTCAGCTCAGATATGTCTGATCTTTAGACGGTTTGTATCTAGTCTGAAAACTTCTCTGGACCTTCTTCCACAAGAAGCAAGAAATGGGTCTGTGATACTCTTAGGTTAATCTGGAGACTGGCTGGAGCTGATTTGAAAGCCTTGGGATTTTTGGGGGGGGGGGCGGTTGTTTTTTGTTTTTTGTTTTGCTTTCTTTCTTCCTGCCCCTCAACACCCTTATTTTCACCCCTGGACACATTGCCAAGCCTTGTAAAATATAAACCCACCTACTTCTCACCTGTCACGAACTAGCTCCCTGCCAACTACAGAAGCGAGGTCAAATTCTTTTTGTTTGTTTGTTTGTTTGTTTGTTTGTTTGTTTTTTTGTTTTTCGAGACAGGGTTTCTCTGTGTAGCTTTGCGCCTTTCCTGGAACTCGATTTGGAGACCAGGCTGGCCTCGAACTCACAGAGATCCGCCTGCCTCTGCCTCCCGAGTGCTGGGATTAAAGGCGTGCGCCACCACCGCCCGGTGAGGTCAAATTCTTAATCATGACATTCAAGACCTTCTGTGACTTACTTGGCTCAACTTTCCGCCTTCAGGCTCACCGCTGCTAAGCATCCAATGATACTATATATTCATCTTGAGCTTTGCACACACGGCATCCCTCATCTACATACCTTTGCTCAGACTATCTCTTTAGCCAGAAATGTCTTTTCCACCTGCCACATCTGGTATAATGAGTTCCCATTTAAGTTCCAAGACTTAGCTTTGGAATCCTCTGTGCTGAAAATTGCTCTGGAACCTCTGAACTGGACTTCCCTTTGTGCCTCCATGATATCTACTTACCACCAGACATGTTTAGCCTGGAATAGACACACTTAGTGAAGGCAGAAACCCAATGCCAGAAGTACAGTAGACACTGATTTGTGTTTGTTGTGCAAACCCTGCTTGGAAGGAATGAGGACCCCAGGATAATAGTATTCCAATCTTACCAGCATCCAGATGACCACAGCTGATGCACTACAGAGTCTACAAGTCTGACCAGTGCTCCCCTTCTCTGCTCCTCCCCACGGAGAGTTCTCCAGCACCCACCCTCCCCCATCCTAAGATGCTCCAACTGTGAGCTCATGGAATCAGCTGCTCCCAAGTCTCCAGGCTCTTCTGGTCTTGGTTGGGCCACGACAGGCTGTGGAGACACACCCTGATGACTCCCATGGTGCCAGTGGTGAACTGAATCCTTCCAGCCAAAGCTTAGGTCATTGTCCCCGAAAGAGGGCCATGTCTGAGTCAGGAGGAAACAGGTAGGGCAGGTGTGACTTTCTGTTTGCAAATTCAAACGTGCCGGAGAGGGGGAAAAAATGTATCTTGATCTTTTTCACGACTCATTTTAATGTCTATTTTGGTCTTGTGTTTATTTTGGGAGCCAGCCTTTCTTGATCCCTCTGCCTTCTCCAGACAGCTGAGCTCCAGGGCCCCTTGCAGGTTGGGGGAAAGGCTAATCTCATCTTCATTCTCCCTGCCATTTGCTTACTGCAGCTCTTACTGGGAATGGCTACCATCTTGCACTCTCCAACCAGATGGTTGCTTGTGGGGCGTTTACCCACCAACCCCACAGCTTCCCAGAGTTTTCTTGAGTGTGAGCAGCAGGAAATATTAGATAGAAGGATTTATATTGCAGAGAATATCGCGGAGATAAACAGATAGGAAATAAAGGATAGCCTCGAGAGGGCCTGGAACCTTTTCCAACGGGCCCCGACTGTCTCTGCCCCAGGGTTTTTACAGAGATGCCAAGGGGTGGAGCAAATGACCTCCTCCCCCAGCACAGCCAAGTGCAGACCATCTCAGACACCTGCACTCAGGCCCGTGGTCCTAATCATCCTCTATGTGGATCTGCTGGGTAAAGCCATGAGGAACCCGAGAACGGCCCCCCACAGTTGCTGAGGAGACTTTACTCCCATCAGAGGAGGCCTCAGTCCCATCCTCCATTTACAGCTATTGGAGACCACAAGGCCACGCAGGTACCAGGACAAAGAACTCTGTGGGACGACAGAAGTCACATCCATCAAGTCTCACCAGCCATTGCCACCTTACAGTGATGAGACATGGGACCACTCTGCTTTTCGATTGTCTGAGCTCAGATATGCAGGGTTTGGGGTTGCTTTGGTTCTGGCTCCAGCATCCCTAACATGGGGCACAGGAACCAAGACTAGGAGGTCTGTGTCTCAGAAACCTACCAATACTTGTGATTTCACAACCTCTCTATCCAATGTGCTGTCCTCCAGTTGACAGCATCCTGTTCCAGCTAGTGTGCAATAGGGGTAAAGGACAGAATGACTTCCTGTACCCATCTGAAGTCTATCAATCCATTACCTGTTTCCATTTCCTACGAGCTTATCTTTTGAAAATCAAAAGCCTCAGAAGATTTTTTTTTCCCTTCTTTTGATCTTTGCCATCTTGTCTCTTCCCTTGCTAATGATCACAGTAGAGCCACTGACTGGAGAGAAAGGCCAGGGCGAGCCAAAGGGAACGAACTCGACGAGGGAAATACAGTGAAGAATGTAAGTGCGTGCAGCAGAGCCAGCACTGTTCTGAAGATCTGCAAACATAAACGGACGGTTGAGCCCCAGCAGTCCAATGAGGCAGGTACCACCATCATTCCATTCCACAGTGAGGAATCAGAGGCTAAGCAGAGACCAAGCGCAGGAGCTGAGACTTCCAAATGCAGGAAGCCTGGCTCTAGGGCAGTGATTCCCAACCTGTTGGTTGCAACCCCTCTGGGAGTGTCAAACAACCCTTTCACAGGGGTCATTGCCCAAGACCACTGGAAAACACAGATATTTATATTACAATTCATGACAGTAGCAAAATTACAGTTATGAAGTAGCAATGAAAATTTTATGGTTGGGGGCCACCACACATGAGGAATTGTATTAAAGGGTCGCAGCATTAGGAAGGTTGAGAACCGCTGCTTTAGATTCTGCACTCTAGCCCTCTAAGGACATCTTCTCACAAACCAATGCTCCATCACCCATCCTTTCAGGATGTACAGGAGAAGGTGTGTTTAAAATATTATGACGGAGCCTTCCTATTTCTGCAAAAAGTGCTTATGTTGGGATTTGACTTTGATAACTATGAGACACCTGTCAGTCATCTCTTGGCATGTCAAAAGAAATCAAGAAAGAGAAGCAAGTCCTAGAAGTATTTAAAGGCAGTGTCTACCATCACCAGCACTACAGCCATTGCCCTCGTTGACCTTTGACCTTTCAGCAGTGGGTTATGGTACCCGACCTCTGGAAAGGCCTGCCAGTTCCGTGGGTTTGACTTTGCAGGCCTTCGTGGCTCTACCCGTTCTGAGAATTACTTTTGAAAGTGAAGGTATTCAAGACTACTTGTCTCCAGAACAGTCATGCTTAGTTTTGCTGCTGTTGTTTGTTTTTGTCCTTGTTTGCTTCTCAGAACCTTTTTGCAGTCTCCGGGGTACCTCCCAGGGGGAAAAGTACTGCATAGATCCAACTGTACATATAGTTTCGTTAAGCATGTGTCTCAGGGCTGTACTGGAAGAATCCAGAAGGGAAGCTGCTCTTATAATTTCTGTTCAATACTCAGCAAAGAAGAAACTAACTGAGTCTGGCCCCCACCCCGATTTAGCCCTGGCCCATCAGTAATGTCCCTTTATAATAAAGGAAGAGACAAAATGAGCTGAAAGTGTTTGGGACTAACAAAGGACTCTGTTGCTTGCCCATTCATCATGCAATGTGTGTTTGCCTCTGAGAACCAAGCACAGCGTCACTGAGAGCTGTTTCCAGGTGGACTCCTCTGGTTTCTGGACAACTTGGGGTTACACATATGATTCTATGTGTCTTGTGGAACTCAGGCAGGAAAGTTCAATGTTCTTATCCTCTGGATAACTTTCAGAACTCTACACCCCATGACTGCAACATAGGCAGTCCTCTACAGGATTTTTCCCCTTTGAGAAGGAAATTTAACACCTCAAGTTTTAAAATATCTCAAAGAAAACAATAGTGTTCTTTGTACCTCTAGAGCAGCAGCTCTTAACATGTGGGTCATGACCCCTTTGGAGGTTCCATATGAGATACCCTGCATATCAGGTATTTATACTACGATTCTTAACAGGAGCAAAATTACAGTTGTGAAGTGGTAACGAAATCATTTTATGGCTGGGGGTCACCACAGGGTGAGGAACTGTATTAAAGGGCCACAGCATTAGGAAGGTGGAGAACCACTGCTCTAGAATACCTTGGAAGAACAATTACCTCAGCTTCTCACTTCTCTAATCAGGGAACAGAGGGAGAGCTTGGGTCAAGGCCAAACATGACTCGCTGTTTGGAGGAAACACAGAGATGGTTCAGGATAAACTCTGTAAGCAATTCAGAGCCCTCTGCAAGAAATCATTGTACCAGCAAGCGCAAACATTGCCTAGATTATCATTTGTGGTTAGCTGGATTCGTGCCAGCAGAGTGATTATTAAAAATAAGTAGGGCAAGCCAAGCAGAGACGCCCGAACGATGTTGAGAAATAGCAAGAAGACCTTCTCCATTTTCATATCCCTTTTCCTTTCCTCTCATGTTGTGGTAACGTAGTTGATCCATCTTATTCATTCCTATCAACATTCTCCATGACTGATGGTTTTGCTCCTGTGATTTCTTCCTGTTCTCAAGTTTTAGGATCTTAACTGTGTTCATGGGTTTCTATGTGTACCCTGGGAAAGGGCATCTTGGTTACTGACAGTGCTCCTGAGCCTTAGTGTTGCACCATATCTGTCAGTAACCTTTGTTTTTTTTTTCTTTTGCAATGTTGGGGATCCAATCTGGAGTTGCTGACATGTTAGCCAAGTGCTCTACTTTTGAACTGCATCCCCTGACCCTGTAACTGTGCTTGCTATAACCTCCATGATGAGTCTATCTATGACTATACAAATTACATCCCTGTAAAACTGTGAGGGCAGGCCAAGCATTATAGAAGGCTATATTTTAGCCTATTCTTCAGAGTCAGGAACTGATGGGGCTTTGGGAAGTAATTAAAAAGTGAAGCTCAGCCTTTAAATTTTCCATGAGCTGCTGTTTCTTGGCATGCTTTTGATAGAAACAACTAATCTGTTCTCCCACTGGGACTGGCAGAGGTAGATGTTCTATTTGTTTATTTGTCTTTTCAAAAATAAAGCTCCCTCTAAATTAATTCATAAAGGAAAAAGGAAAAAAAATCACCAGACAGTAAAAGTTGATCAAAAGGGAAAAAAAAAGTATACTGGAAACAAAGCCCCGAATTTGTTTCCTGCACTGGGAATATTCAAATCCATGATTGTTTTGAGCTTCTGTTTAAAACAACTGTGCAAACTGTGAGAGCCTGAGGCAAACCTGTGCTTTCAAGGAAGAAGATCCAAGGGTAATCAAGGAGTACAGTTGAAGAAGGTAAGAGCCTACAGAATATCTAGCTAGCATGGTGGTATACACCTTTCTTTAATTACAGTGCTTGGGAGGCAAAGACAGATGGATAGATCAAAGTGGGAAATACCTCCAATAAAGATTCCTAACAGTGTCCACTTTCAAAATAATTTCCATCCCAGATTTGTCTTTAAAAAGTACAACTGACACCGAATGGCAATGGCCCATGGCCTTTAATCCCAGCACTCGGGAGGTAGAGCCAGGAGGATCTCTGTGAGTTTGAGGCTAGCCTGGTCTACAGAGTGAGATCCAGAACAGGCACCAAAACTACAAAGAGAAACCCTGTCTGGAAAAACAAAAAAAAACAAAAAACAAACAAACAAAAAACAAAAAAAAAGTACAACTGACTCAAAAAGCAAACAAACGAACACACAAAGTACAAATGATTTGAAACTATTCACTGACTGTGGACACCTTCCTTGTGTTGTCTCACTGAAGGAACTTGCCTTTAACCAAGACCTCAAAATTAATGGAGGTAAATGCTCCAACAAACATGCATTCACAGAAACATTCATATTAGGTATACAAACACAAGATATTATGAATGGAAGATCTGAAAATCAATGAAAAGATTACAAGATAATCCAGAAAAATATTTAAGATTAAAATATAGTCAACTCAGCCAATCCAGATTACAGGGAAAACAAAGGATAGGAAAACAGCACTGGAGGAATTACAGATCAGCACAGAAAAAAATTAGGTATAAAAACAGTTGAAGACCATACAAGGCCTGAAGAGATGGCTCAGTGGTTAAGAATACTCATTGCTCTCTCAGAGAACTGGAGTTCTGTCCCCAGCCTCTGGCTCCAGCTCCAGGGGAGCTAACAGTCTCTTCTGGACTACTTGGGTACACACACACACACACACACACACACACACACACACACACATTCATGTACAAACACACACACATGCACACACATATACAAACACACACACACACACACACACACACACACACACACACAAATAAATAACGAAAGAAATCACTTTTAAAGACATTATGAACCTTGTACTATTGCATTAGTTTCAGAATCAAATAGTCACAAAAGAATATACCAGAATGGGGATAAGGTAGTATCCACACTGAAAATGGCTAAGGGTTTTCTGTAACTGTAAAAATCCAATTTTCATGTTTCAAAGACTAACAAATCCAAAGAAGATTAAATTTCTAGGAATCTACAAGTATACTTAAAACCAGCATATATCAGAAAATAATAAGATTTACTTAGAAGTAAGAAAAAAAAACTATATGTGCCTGTGTGTCTGTGTGTCTGTGTGTCTGTGTATAAAAATCACAAGGGAACAACAATTAGCCTAGCAGCTGACTTCTTGTCCCAACAATGAAAGTCAGAAGACACTGGAATGAGATTTTTCAATAACCTAAGAAAAATAACTCAAAAACTAGAATTTAATCTATATGGATTTAGTATTCAAAAATAAGAATGAGATATATGTTCTAAAACAAATAACAAGTAGTAATGTATCGAACAGGCCATGTCTATTATAATTTGTAAATAAGCATTCTCTAATGAAAAAATGTAAATCCCAGTCACAACATCTGGGATAAAAGGAAAAATGTAAGTAAAGAAATTAGTAAAAATTCTGGAAAATGCAATCAAATCATAATATGAGTGAGAATAACAATATCATCTTTCTGTGCCAACAACAAAAAAAGATAAAACTAAAAAATATCCTGGGATAGCAGTGCGGATGAAGTAGTCACTGTGTTTATAGCATGTATTATTTAAGACAGTAGTAAATATATTGATTAGTTTTAGAGTTCTAAGTTTGTAAAATGTCCAAGGTAGCCATTAAAGTAATGCATATGCAACAAAAGATTTGCATGCACGCACTTGACAAAGCTTGCTATCATGGAGCGATAGATCTCTGTGGGGAGAAAGCAGACAGAGAAGTCCCCTGCCTCTCCCTCCCCTCCTGTGTAATAACAGGGCTGTCTAATCCTCTTATTTGCTGTAATGGCTAGTATGAACATTAGCTCTTGCCGCCTCTGCAACTTATCCAATTGCACATTTCTTGGAAACCTGACTCAAGTCTATGATTTTCTTTCTAGGTCCCATAAGCAGGCAGTACTGGGCATTGTATGTATCCGGTGCTTAATTGATCATTGACATATATGAGACATTATGTACTATAATTTGTGTGGGTTTAGAACTGTAACCTATTGACTCATTTGAATCATTAATACGTTCTAACACATAAAACTGAATGTCGTGTCTATGAGTGTGGGATGGGTTTCAAACTCTGAAGAACCACTTCTTTTTATCTTGATTTGCTGCCTTCCATTTTCTAAACTACTTGCTAAACTGAGTATATTAAAGATAGTTTATTTCAGGCATTTAGGAAAGCAGAAACCACACATGGACACAGGCTCACAAAATACAAATTTGTCCTATGAGCAACCATACAAACATGTTTTAGTGTCTTTATTCTATGTGGCTTAAAAGTCAGCATATGGAATGCATTCTGTGACCATGTTTGTCTACGCCAGACTTTATCTGAAACTAAAAACTCAGGAGAAGGCCATGATAGAGTGTTAGAGAGAGACAGGGTATTGGGCAGCTGAGGGTGAAGTAATAATGCCAGATACCCTGGCCATCACTCATGAGGGTCTTTAGGGAGCTGAGAGTCCACAGATCAGTTGCAGTTACAGAAGCCAAACTATGTGCTAGGCACGTGGGGAGCAAATGACTGCCTGGAGCAGTGGTTCTCAACCTGTGGGCTGCAACCCCTTTGGAGTCACATATCAGATATTTACATTACAACTCGTAACAGTGTGGAGGCCTGCAAAGTTTCCTAGTGAGATCTGAGCTTGCTTTATCCAGCAGGGCTGCATTAGAAGATGGCTTGACCATGTGCTTGGTTACTAGGTGATTGGAAGGGTTTGCACTTGGCTGTGCTAGGAGAAAGTCTTTTGCTCCACCCCTTGGCATTCCTTTTAAAAAAGCCATTTAGAAGAGACAGAAGGGGCCAGTGGATAAGGATCCAGACCCTCCCGAGGCTATCCTGTGTTTCTGTCTCTCTCTTCTCTATCCTTCTATCTAAATCTCTTATCCCTCTCTCCTCAAGAGTACCCTGGAGGGAAGAAGTGGGATCTGGTCTCCCACATAACAGCAGCAAAATGACAGTTATGAGGTGACAATGAAATAATTGTATGGTTGCTGGTCACCACAATACGAGGAACCGTGTTAAAGGGTTGCCCTATTAGGGAGGTTGAGAAACATTGTTCTAGAGCCTGAAGTCACATGGACAAAACCACTTCATTGTACATTCATTGGTATCCCCACTAGTCAGATGCCATTATTGAAGACAAGAATCAGAAAGGTCCTTACAAATGTGTGTGCTGGAGAGGTTTCTGCTAAGAGTGATGGCTAATCTCCATTGTTAACTTAATTGAATTAGGAGACACCTAGGGTATTCTGCTGGTTAGTTTCATCTGTCAACTCAACACAACCTAGAATTACCTGGGAAAAGAATCTTAAAGATGAAGACTTATCTAATCAGGGCATACCTATGAGGTTTGTCTTAATTGTTAGCTGACCTAGGAAGACACAGCTGATTGTGGGTGGTACCATTCCCTAGGCAGAGATTCTTAAACAATATAAGAGAGGAGAAAGCTAGCTGAGAGCAAGCAACAAGCAAGGGTTCATGCATTCATCTTTCTCTGCTCTAGGCTGTCCATGTGATGCTTTAAGTCTCTGCCTTGACTTCCCAACAACAGTAGATTGTAACCTGGAATTGTAAGCTAAAAACAAAACCCAAAAACACAAATAACACATTCTTCCCAAGATTTTGTTGTTGCTATTACATTTCATTAAAGCAACAGAGTAGAACTAGAATTGACATTAACAAGGCACACTGGGACAAGTCTGTGACATTCTTTCCAGAGAATTTAACTAAGAAAAGAAGACCCCCACTGAATGTGGATGGTGTCTTTCTATGGGCTGGGGGTCCTGGGCTGAATGAAAGTGGAAAAGAGGAGAAAGGCAGCTAAGTGCCACCATTGCCCTTCTCTTGGGTCTCTAATCTGTCAACATGTGAGGTGTTGCATTATCATGCTCCGGCTGACATGAACTCCACCATACCTCCCCTGCCATGATGGACTATAAAACAGGAGCCGAAATAAATAATTTTTCCTTAAAAAAAATTGTCAGGTGCTTTGATAGCAGTAGATGCTACAGAGAGTAGCATACTAGCGTTTTATTTTCTTGCCACAGAAGCATTTCTTTGAACGGTAGCGTAGAGAGGTATCCACTATGTCGAAGGTGTGAGTGGAGAATGGTTGGGGCAACTGAACATTGGAGTCTCACTCTGTTCAATGACCCTTCGTCGGTAATGTTCTCAAACTTTCATGTGTAAAAGAACCACCTGGAAGTCCTTTGAAAATGCAAATTTGGGGACTTCATCCTTCGAGAGTATAGTCGGAAGACCTTGAAGGGGTTTATGGATATAAATATGTCAGGGACTCCTAGGTATATGGTGCAAATCTGTCTTTCACTGCAGAGCCAGGAAGGAAAACTACTATGGAAGGTGATCCCACCTCGTGTTGCTAATACCATGATAGAGCCCGAGACTCTTCAATCTCTCTGTCCCACCATAATTTCCTCTACACTCTAGACTTGAGGAGGTAGCACCGGAGCTTATCAGGAAAGAATGCTAAGAACCTGTTTATTGGAAAGCAGCACTGGCAATAACGCAGAGCCTAAATTCCACTCTCCCCAAATTATCTTAACAAGAGGAAGTACAATGTCTTCTTGATGGTGTGCAATGGGGAGGGACGCCAGCTGAAGCCCCAAAATAGATGAATCGTATCCCAGGCTCCATCAGGGAATTTCTTCCTGACATTTGGCTTGGTTGGATTTCCATGAATGCACAGCTGCTCCAGCCATGCAAAACGGCTTCACAGGCAGGCAGCAAGAACTTTACATGTTGGAAAAGCTGCTGGCTCGTGACACAACTCTTGACTTGCTGTTCTCTTGTACAAGAAGTTGGGCACTGATAGACAAGACACTCTATGTCTACAATGGGGTTTTGCAGAGTGGGAAACGCATGGGCCATTATCTTAGGTGTGGGAATGCATTACACTTCGATGTCCACCCTGTCTTTTGGATGTCAAGAATCAAGAGTTGTGGCTTCTTTTATCCAGACACCTTCATATTGGTTTTTACCCTGGTCAACATATCTTGTTCTGGGGAGGTGACTCTGTGACTAAAACCTTTGCTCCAACAGCTTGAGGACATGAGTTCAGATTTGTTGAGATGGGAGGCAGAAACTGGAGAACCCCAGAAGCTTGTGGGACAACTAGCCTGGTATACAACCACAGCGGTGATACCAAAGAGAATCTGTCTGAAACATAGGGGAAGATGAGGGCTAATACCCAAGGTTGTCCTCTGACCACATACGTCATAGCATATGAACACACACAGTACTAGCACACAAATAGGCACACACACACACACACACACACACACAAATACACACAGCAAACACACATGCTCAGAAAGCTCTAAAAGGGTGGCGCTGAGGATCATTTTCCTTCTGATGCACTTAGAAGACATGTGTTGATGGGGGTTGCAGCCTGAACACCTAGAAGATGGTCAAGCCCTAAAATCCAACAGTTCAAATGTGACATGTTTCATTTAGTATTTCTCTCTAGAGCTAAAGTTTAAGATAGTCTAGAGCCTAAAGTTTGAGACAATCTCTAGACTAATCCAGTAAAGAGATGTCATGCAGCCAATTTGTTCTTCCATTTGAATTGTGGGAGTCCACAAAGTCTTTCAATAGGAAGGAAATGTGGGAATATCGAGCATTACACTGATGTTTAAATAAATGTACCCCAACTTTAATAATAAAATAAATGTTCATCTTGGAGACCACATTGCTGTATGGATGCAAGGTGTCAACATCACTCAAGAGTCCTATTTTTTTAAATTGTTTTTGAAGACAGGTTGGGAGTCACTGAATCAATCCATCTTATTTCAGCAGTATGTGTTGCCTTTTGAAAGCTCATATCTTTTCGGGGGGAAGATATCTTAGAGTTCTTCAGCTGCTGTCCATACCAAACCCAAAACCCCTTATTAGACCAAATTAAAGCTTTAAGACTTGAAGTTTAAGTTTTTAGACTTTAAGTTTAAGGCTTAAATTCTGATTTAAAGTTTAAGTCAGAAGTTGAAATTTACATTTGCTCTTTATCTACTGATAATAAGACTGTTATTTTTTATTTTTCAATTGTTTATACATTTTCAAAATATGTCACAGATAGAATAGATCAATATAATTTTTAGTTATTCACTGAAAATCATAGACTATGTTTTAGTTGACCTGCTTTTGACAAATTTTTTTTTAAAAAGTCACCCTGGTTATCCACTTTCTTCAACAGGCTGACTGTTGCGTGATAATTTGATTGTGTTCTGACAAATAAAGCTTTTTTGGATTCAAAGAGTAGAGCTAGCCATTAGCTGGCCAAAATTAACCATAGAGTTTTGGAGGACTATAGACAGAGAGGAGACAGGAAGTAGTAAGGCAGGGCTGAGAGAGGATCTCAGCCCCTTTCAGATGGAGGAATAGTAGAGGTAGGAAGCAACTGGTGGCTGCTCCCTCCTTCTCTGATCTTTCAGGTTCTTACCCCGATATCCGACTCTCGATTTTTTATTGATAAAGATTAACTAGATTAATGCTTCACCTGGTATGCAACCTTTGGGCTTGAATTCATGAGACAGCCACTTGCCAGTGGCTTTGCAGCCACCAGCACCACTAGAGCTATGCACAGGAACTACACCTGTTGCCCTCTGAGCGAGTCTGGGATTTTTCCGTTGCCATCTCCGTAAGCTCCAAACACCACAGACACCTGGTCTCCAAATGCCACCAGAGTTAGCCCCTCCCCACCAGCCAGCTCTGCCTTCAGGCAGCTCTGTGCTTTCACACAGGCTGCTTTTGCACGTTCCCCTGTCCTTGCCTTGGCCTTCAGAAGACTGGCTCTTTGGCTTCTTTTCCCCGTAGGTTGTGGGTTTCCCCTGGAACCCCTTCTCAGGCGGCTGCCACACTAGGGTCGCCACCTCCATACCTGCTCAGGCAACTGCCACATACTCTCAGCTCACAACCACGTGAGATCAGCAGCAGCTGTCCTCAGCCAGGCTGGGCACCACCTGTGTTCTCTGCCCAGATGTGCCTCACAGCGACAGCCAGCCTCACACTTCACTGCCATCACCAGCAGAGACCCCCCCAGAGATAGATTGCACAATGCTTTATTGACTGTGAATTTTCTAAATGCTAATGAGAGACATGTTGATCTGAGTGGCATGTGCTGCCAGTAGGGGACATGATGACATACTGACCTGGGTTGCTGCTGAGGGCCATGTCTGGGTCCACGGTCCTGAAGCAGCCATGCTGATGCCAGGGGTCTGGGCCGCCACCTGGGGTCATATTTGTGTCTGAGTGCCACACTACCTCTGGAGCCTTACCAATTAGAGTGGCCTGTGCTGCCACTTGAGGCCAAGTGACATTCAAGCCCAGGTCATGTTAGCACCCAAGGGCCATGCTGCCACCCAGGGCCATGGTGTCATCCAGGCCAGAGCTGCTGCCAAGGGCCATATCTGGGTCTGTGACCCAACAACAGCCTGGATCTGGGCTGATGTCCATGGCTGTGTTACCACAGGGAGTCCTAGGAACCACATGTGTTGAAATCCAAGAACTGTGCTAAGCCAGCTCTGTCCCTCACTGGCCCTGGGATAGTTGGCCTGGCCCCTTGCTGGAAACTACAGAAGGAGAGCTGGTGCTACCCATCACCATGGAAGATCTAACTCCAGAACTCAGGAGAGATGGTCCTACCTCCTCACCACAGGTATAGGTGAGCTGGCCCCCAATGGCAAGGGCGTAGGAGAGCTGGCTCTGCCCCTCGCCTGAGAGGGAGGTTCCAATGGCCTGGACCAACCAGTCCTGCTAACACCCAGACCCACATCCTGGGCCTTGGGTTGGACCACCCTAACAGCTGCGCCATCTATGACCTGCTGGAGTGAGCGAAGGGACTGGTCCTGCTGAACGATAAGCACAGGATCTCCATGACTTGAGGCAACAGCAGGATAGCCAAGAGGAGTTTTGATGAGGACCCACTGATGGTGGTGTGCCAGAAACCAGAGGCCTTGAAGCAGACCAATGTCTCATTGCAATTAATAGTTTGCAGGTGGGGCTGATTGGACAAAAGGGGTATACTGTGTGACACACCACAGCTCCCGATGCCACTAGGATTAGGTGTTGGGAAGATGGAGGAGTGAGGTGGGTTTTTTGTTTGTTTGTTTGTTTGTTTGTTTTGTTTTTAAATTTTTTGGGAGGGCACACTGCAGGAGCAAGGGGCAGATATGGAGAGACTGAGAGGGATTGGGGTGCATGATTGGGTGAGCAGGATTGGGGTGCATGATGTCAAATTTCCAAAGAATCAATAAAGAATTATGTCTTAAAAAATTAATAAAACTATTAAAAAAACCTATCGAAGCTTTAAATATAAGGAAAGTAGAAAAAAAGACACAGGCTTTCTGAACAGGGCTCCAATGGCACAGGGAATAACCAAACTGACAAACAGAATAGCAGGAAACAAAAAGGCTCTCCACAGCAAAGGAAACCATCAGCAGAACGGAAGGCATGGAATAGGAGAGAATCTTTACCAACTGTACGTCAAACACAGGGTCAGCATCGAGAACATGTACAGAACTGCAAAGATTGAATGTCTAAATTTAAAATACAGTTCTCAAAAGAATAGATGTAAATATCTAATAAAAACAAACGTGTGTGATATGTGTGTGTATGTCTGTGTATGTGCATATGTCTGTGTGTATGTGTGTGTGTCTGTGTGTATGTGTATGTGTATGTGTATGTGTGTATATGTGTGTATATGTATATGTTTGTGTGTATGTGTATGTGTGTGTATGCGTGTATATGTGTGTATGTATGTGTGTGTGTATGTGTATGTGTGTGTATATGTGTGTGTATGTATGTGTGTATGTGTGTCTATATGTGTGTGTGTGTGTGTGTTTTTGGAGGGCACATACATGTGGCACGGCACACATGTGAAAATGAGAGGACTACTTGCAGGAGTCTTTTTTTTTATTTTCCATCCTGTGGGTCCCAGACATAGAGTCCATGCCAATGAGCGTGGCAGCAGTCAACTCTACCCGTGCAGCCATCTCCTCAGCCAGTCCGTGCAACGACGTCTTTAGGAACTGACCACTTCATAACAAACAAGAACCTGAGTGATCAGAGAGAAGGAGGCTGCTGTCCTCTCCGGTGGATGCAGCTTGGGCGTTGGTCTTTGCTCACTACAGGTCTGTCATTGCAGTTGTGACTGAAGTAGCTGAAGTTTAAGCGAGGATGGGTGACCACAGGAAATATCCTGAGATGGGGTGGGGCATGAATATGATAGTCACGTGAGGAAAAGAAAACCACCCCAGTCCTAGGAGAATCTGATGATAATGATCATCTGAAGACAGGGGCAAAGTGGCTGCAACATTGGTGACTGTCATATATAGAGACACAGTGGTGACTGTCATACAGTAGAGGCTCTTTTCCAATTTCCTTACCCCTTTTGCTCAGCTGGCTCTACTGAAACATACAGCTTGACTTCCTGAGGTTTCTGATGACCTCAGAGGGGGCACTGCACAGGATCAGCCACTCACGTTTTGAAAGTGCAGGTAGAGAGAGACCACTTTTCACTTCAGACGTCACGTTCCCACCATGGTGAATCTGGGCTGTGAGAGCATTAATTCCCAGACACGGCACTCAAACCATGGAAATTCACATTTCAGGCCTCACTTAAGTCTTGTTTTTCTTTGGTAAATTTTTTAAGAAGCATACATTTATGTCTATTATGAGATCTTGAAATACCATTTTTATCATCAACAAGATGAACATGATCCTTCTAGAAGTTAATCATATTTTATTTATTTTTGTTGTTTTGTTTTGGGTGCTGGGAATTGAATTGGGGCAAGCACTCTACCATCCCTCTATTGAGCTATATTCCAAGTCCAGATTTGTTTGTTTGTTTTTTAAGAGTGCATTGCATGGTTGTTAAATAATCAGAATCTGGAGAATGTGATTTGAATCCCAGCTCCCTCTCTGTCTTACTGTGTACAGTTAAGCAGAGAAAGATGGCAGGCCACAGCTTTCTGTTGTAAGGGTTGCAATCAATACATCACATGACAGTTTAAGAAGATGGACTCAGTCTGGCTCTGTTGGCGAGCACAGACTGGGTGGTTCCCATGCTGGCAATTAGCCTATTCTTCCCTTTTCAACAGCAGCCACTTCCTTTGTGCCAGACTTTTAGCTGGGCACTCAAGAAAGACACAGATAGCCTGCAAGGGACAGCATTCTGCCTGCCAAACACCTGAGCAGAGTCCCGTGGGTTCATCGAGGGGCTAATTCTTGGCTGTGTTGTAAAATGAGTGGCTAGGTATTTGTTGTTTGAGTTTGTCAAGTATCAGGGTGTCTCAAATGTCAGTAACCACCTTACTTCTACTCGGAGTTTGGAGACCCACGTCATGTATTTGTGTGAGGGCCAAGGCCTGTGATACCAAATAAGGAAACTGTTGTGGAATAATCTTTTTGTACACTGTGAAGATTTGTCACTCTGCTTGGTTAAAAAAAAAAAAAAAAGCTGGGCCGGGCAGTGGTGGCGCACGCCTTTAATCCCAGCATTCGGGAGGCATAGCCAGGCGAATCTCTGTGAGTTTGAGGCCAGCCTAGGCTACCAAGTGAGTTCCAGGAAAGGCGCAAAGCTACATAGAGAAACCCTGTCTCAAAAAACAAACCAACAAACAACAACAACAACAAAAAGCTGAATGACCAATAGCCAGACAGGATTTTGGGGAGCAGAGAGGATGCTGGGAAGAAGAAGAGCAGAGATGCAGAGAGTCACCAGCCAGAGATGGAGGAAACAGAAAAGCAGTGTGGGCAGTACAGAGGAAAGGTAATAAAGCCACGAGGCAGAAAGTAAACAAATAGAAATATGTTAATTGAAGTTATAAGAGCTAGTTGGAAACAAGCCTAAGCTATCAACTGAGCTTTCATAATTTTAATAAGAAGTCTTCATGTCCTTTATTTGGGAGCTGACTGGTGGGACAGAGAAAGACTCCTTACAGGAAACACAACACATTCTCCCTTGTGCTGCATCTAGAAAGCAAACAGGAGCTGGTGTCTGCCTCCTCCTGTGTGATGTGCTGTTGTGTACACCTGTACCTTGAAACAATACACAGTAGAGAAGAGCGAAAGCCTCACAGCCACACTGGCGAGAAAATGTTACTCGGGTGAGGCCAAACCATTTCAAGCACATTATGAAGGACAGCATTTACATGGGACATCTTTGCTATTTTAGTGACACTCCAATCAGAGGTTTCTTAGAATAGAATGGCATAGGTCCTCCACCTGCAGAGAAGATCTCTAAAATAAGAGTATGTGTGTGCGCATGCCTACCCTTACATTAGGGTCTCTATGACATGGACAAAGGAAAGCATGGCTCCTGTGAGCTGTTAGTGATTTAAAATATTTTAGATGTAATGTCTTCTCTTTTTTTAAATTGAGTGCTGCATTTGTTTCTGGTGATCAATATCATTCTTTTTATGACAGAAAATGAGTAGAACAGTGTCAAGGAGTTGCAGTCTCAGGTGTAATCTTTGCATCTCTGCAATTCCCAATGACGGTGACCTTCACCCGAAACTCTCTGGGGTCTCTGTACTCCTGAGATACGAATGCATGAGCCCTTCCTAACTCAGTTGCTAGAATATGGCCTCCACATGCAGCTTTATCCCTGACCTCCCAGCCATTACGTGCTTTCCCAAGGTGACATAATGTGTGTCCTCAAGGACAAGTCTGAGTTTGTTTTGTTTTGTTTTTTTTCTTAGTTTCTATTACCACTTAGAAGAGTGCTTGATCACTGCCCAGCCTCCAGGAGGGACTCAGTCACCTCAGCTCCTGGTAGTACAACCAAACGTAGTCCATAGGATGTCTATCCATATTCATGAACTATGAATCTTCCACAGAAGCCTTGGGCACCGCTAAGTACACTCGCTCACAACTGCTTTTAGAATTTTAGTACACACATATTTTCAGGCTCAGGTCTAACTTTTGCCATGGGCCTTTCCATGGCTTCACTCATATCATAAGCCAAGTGCCACTCAGTCACTCAAGGAAGGAGTCTGTCTTTTTCTTTCCAGTTCAAAACCCTACCTCTCATCTCCCTGGATAATTAAGAATCCTTTCCTCTAGATACCCTGCCCCCAAGTGTGTGTACACAGACTTCCAGAACTTTGTCATGCCCATCACAGAAGTCACAAGAAGATCCTGATGGATGGCATAGCCACTTCCAATCCTGACTCCTATGTGCCCTGGCAGCAGCGTGGGTGCCAGGGGCTCAAGGGGTCATCCCTCTTCTCATTCTCCCCTCCAGTCAGAGGAGAGCTTGGAAAAGCACATTTTGCTCCCCCTGTCCATTCCCAATCTTTCAAAGCAAGTGGATGGCAAAACACACACCGCACACACAAAAACAACTTCTGGGAAGTTTCTAGGGGTAATGTTTTTCTAGCTCAACTGATATAAGCATTCCAACTAATCAGAATTGCCACACACCTTCTCTGGCTTCCAAGTTTCCTGTAAGCAGAGGACAGTTGTTGGCCTTACAATTCATGTTCTAAAAGGTCCTACACTGCAGCCCCTCCTACCACAAGGGGAGGCTGCACCCCAACAATACTGCCTACACCCTCAACTCTGCCATGCTCACACAGCAAAAGATCCAGCCCTCTTGTCCACAGAGCACCCTGTTTCAAAAATGCTGACTTTTAGTAACCCTTTCTTAGAGCTTTTCAAGTCAATCCCACACTCTCAGAATATTGTTCCCATCCAGTCTTCAGTCACACCTTCTGTTATAGCATCTGTAAAAACAGCTGGTTCTCATCCAAGGTACCACATACAACCACTGCAGATGTGGTCATCGCTGGAGTCAGGTAAGGTGAAGGTTTACAAAGCAAGCACCAACATCCAATAAGGATGATTTCCTCATTCATTTGCCGATGGTGGCCGGCCTGTTGTCTCGCCTACACTCCCAAAGAGCAGCAGACAACTGTTTTTTCCTTTTGCATTGACATAATTTTGCACGTGCAATTTCTTTAGCCGTTTAGATAATGTGGTTGGTGCAACAAATACAGTCCATGAAAAAGCAAGATTGTAGGTCGCCTGCAAGGATAGAGGAGCTTAATTGTTGTTTTCAGCATTCCCAGATCGACAACTGGGATTCTAATTTACATTGTGCTGGTGGAGTATATATTAGACAAAAACTACAGAGCCTTTGGTAGTTATTATTCTCCCTTGAAATTTAAATTGCGCATATATATATATATATTTAAAAAAACCTAAAAGTGAAAGAACAGTGGAAGAAAAATGATCCTGTCCTTATGGAAATACCAGTTCCAAATAGATTAGTTTTGCAGACTCCGGAACCACTGGGAGAGGTTAGACATGTCTAAGGACTCAGAGAATTTCAGAAAGGTGCTGTGGTTGCCACAGTTTGGTTTCTGGAGCTTTTAAAAATGGAGATGCCTGAATCTAGATTATGCAAGGGCATAAAGGATCTGGAAAGTGTATGAGAGAGTCCCACCCACCAACTGACACTGTCCCAGAGCCCAACATAAAGGTAGACACTTGGGAAATACTAGCTGAATTAATAAATGGCCATGGCTTATCGGTTTTACTGGATGTTGAGTAATTAAGACATTATTTTCCTAATTAACATAAGTCCTTAACAAAGAATAAATTGAAATGACTGCATTTTAGAAACTATTTAATGATCCAGACAAAGGAGTTTCTGGATATGATCCTAAAAGCATAGACAACAAAAGCAAGAATTGCCATATAAGATGAAATCAAACCAAAAGGCGTTTGAGCATCGAAGAAAATAATCAACAGGATGAAAAGAAAACTTACAAAATGGGAGAAAATGTTTGTGAAGTATTCGACCAACATAGAACTATGCTGAAGAGACACGGAACTCTAGCCCCTGTCATAGTTTAAATATGGAGTGTCCCCCTCAAAAGGCTCATGAGTTGAAGGCTTGGTCCTTAGCTAGTGGATCTGGCCATTGAGAATGACTGGATTGTGAGGGCTCTGGCCTATTCTACTAAAGGATTCATAGTTTGGTGGAATTATGGGGAGGTAGTGGGAGATTTCAGAGTTAGAAGAATCAAGTCACTCGAGTGTCCTTGTCTTTGGGGACTACATCTTATTCCAGCCTGAGCGAACTCCCTCTCCTTTCTTTCCCTCTGGCTCCCCCACCTCATCCTAGTCACCACAAAATGAGCGGCCATGTTCTGCCACATGCCCTCGCAAATGACATGGAACCTCACCATGACCAAGGAACCATGAAGTCATGTGACCATGGGCCTGAACCTCTGAAACTGGACATCTCAGAATCTCCTTGGAGGTGCTTGTCAAAATGGCAACAAGTAACACCAAGCTAATACAAACTCAAAAAAACTCAATAGCAACAAAAAAATAAACAATCCATTGAAAATGGACAATGACTCCAGTAGACATTTCCCATGATATAAATGGCCAATGAGTGAATGAAAACAAATCATTCAACATGACTGATTAATCATTGGGGAGGGATGCAGATCAAACCTACAGTGAGATCTCATTTTACCTCAGTAAGATTGGCTGAGTATTTAAAATAATACTATTTTAAAGCTCCAAATAACAAATCCTAGAGTGGACATAGGCAAGGAGGAACTCTCAGACACTGCCAGGGAGGATGTTAATTAGCATAGACACGAGAGAGAGAGAGAGAGAGAGAGAGAGAGAGAGAGAGAGAGAGAGAGAGAGAGAGAGAGAGAAAGAAGTTGCTTAGACTATCAGAGACAGAACTACTCTATGGTCCAGCAGTCCCACTGTGGAGCATATGCAAAGGGGATGAAGTCATTTTGTCAAATAGCTGCTCTGCCATGTGTATTGCATTCTATTCTGAATAGCTGAGATGTAGAGTTCAGCCCAGGCGTTCATCTATGGATGTGGATTAAGAAAATGTGGGGGAAATGCCAATGGGATATTATTCGGATGAAAAGAAGAATACAAGTCAGTTATCTGTGGCAACAGGGATGGGACCAGAGGAGTGCATGTTTTACGAAATGAGTCAGGCACAGAAAGACACACATGTTCTCACTTACATGTGGAAGAGACAAATCTGCTCCCAAAAACACAGAGTAGAAGAGTGGTTACCAGGGCTTGGGAAGGGCATGTGAGAGGGAAAGAGAGAGAGAGTGGCTTAGGAGATCGGGGAGCAGCTGGGTAAGAGGACTAAGTCCTCTGCCTCCTGGCTGCTGGGATTACAGGTGTTGTGTTGGGCACAAGGCTGAGTCTATACAGTGCTGGAAATGGAACCCAGGGCTTTGACCATGCTAGGCAAGTGGTCTATCAACAGAGCTACAACCCTAGCCCCTGGTGGGCAACAATTAATTGCATATTTCAAAGTATTTCAAAGTGGCTGCTAGAATGGATTTCAAATGTTGCCCACATGAAGAAGCAATAAGTATCCGAAGTGATTAACATGCCAACTACTCTGATCTGTCACTGTACAGTGTATATTGACATGTATTGAAATGTCACATGGTACCCCATAAGTATGCTCAATTGTTGTATCTCCATTAAAAATTAAATATACGTCCATCAGTTAGGTCACAGGAGAATCCGGGATAGAATGTAGAAAGTGGCCAAAGGGTCTCAGTGCACTGGATGAAGCAACATCCCTGGAGGGAGCAGGGGAGGTGCTGACCTGACTCCTTGGGGACTGAGCACAGCCTACCAGAACATGTGCTCTGGCTGACACAGCAGCTTTCCATGGGGGTACCAGCTAACACCACACACGCTGCTATGGATGCATAGACCAGAAGTGAGCAAGCAAATGGATGGGAAATGGCAGGGGTCAAGCATCCCCTGTTGGAATGAAAGTTGACAGATAAGCATCTGAGAGTTCCTGAATTTAAATTGGACCACTCAGTATGAATTTATTTTCTGCTTATCATAGCTACAAGTGCATCTGAATGCACTTTGCTTACATACAGAATATTTATGGATGCACCCCCACCCCCCCCTTCTGCAGATGTAGAGGGACTATGATAAATGGCAGGTCACAAACCTAGTGCCCAGATCTTGCTTATCAATGGCACCTTCCAATTCTTCAATAGGAGAGATGAGGGTCCATGGAAAG
Organism: Peromyscus attwateri; assembly: GCA_902168425.1. NCBI lineage: Eukaryota > Metazoa > Chordata > Mammalia > Rodentia > Cricetidae > Peromyscus > Peromyscus attwateri. The sequence goes on along the minus strand of CABHPP010001636.1, from coordinate 24,282 downwards.
AAGGGCTAATTATTAGACTGGAGTCAGAAAATACTGGAAGGACCAGAATCTTAATAGCGCCAAAAAGTAGGAATACACTTTTAAAACCTACAACAAGAGCTGGAGATTGCTCAGTTAGTACAATGTTTGCCATATGAGATCGGGGCTCAGAGTTTCAGCCTCAGAACACATGTGAAAAAGCTGGGCATGATGATTTATGCTTGTAACCAGCACTGGGGAGGTAGAGCCAGAAGGGTAGCTGGAGCTTGCTGGTCTAGCCTAGCCTAATTAGCCATCCTTAGACCAATTAGAGACCATGTCTCAAAAAACAAGGTGGGTGTCTCCTGAAGACTGATACTCTAGGCTGACTTCTGGCCTGCACACGCATACATATACACCTTCTGCAGACATGGATACACATGGACACATATGCACAATAAAAGTATATAACAAAGAGGTGCAGAAGTCACAAAGGATTTCCTCATGCTCCAAGTTAGAACAGTTAGAGCAACAAAAGTAGAATGAACTTATGACCTAAATAAAATTAGAGCCTATGTCAACCCAAAACACTGAATAGACCTGGCTCTGGATCCTATTCCAAGTACTATGTAACACCTATCAAGTGTTCTATAGTCCCTTCTTAGTTGATGACGTTGACAGTTTTGGGGATGGGGACTCATCACCTGTTTTATAGAATGTACCAAAAGTGGGATGCATCCCCCTTCTTTCTCATGACTCCACATGAGTTTCAGGGTTTGCGGAAGAAGGACACAATAAGGGGATGTAGGTAAGGAAGAGACATTTGTGCAGAAAAATTCAAATAGTTGAAGTGCACCTCCCTGATGGAGGCGAATACAACTCTCTACTTGTTGAGTGTGGGTTGTGCAGAGTGACATCCTCCAAGAGTGTGTGTGGAAAGGGAAGAGAAAGTGACCACCCACTACAGCAAACAGAACACTTCCTTGTTTGGAGATCAAGGCCAATGACAGTGAACAGTCATAATGACCACAGATCTAATGGGGGCAATGCAACCAGACTCCCCTTGCTCTGTGTCCTTCCTCCTCAAACCCAAAACCCATGTGGGGTCATGAAAAGAAGGGAGATGAATTCCACTTGAGGTACCTTTTACAGAACTCGTGACAACTCCTCACTCAACTGTCAAAGCCATCGACCAAGCAGGGGCTTAAGAGCACGTGATAATTAGGTGTTACATAATGCTTAGAATGGGATCCAAAAACAGAATAAAGAAAAAAAATTACTTAAAAACTAAGGAAATATACATAAATTATGGACTTGGGGGGGTTGTTTTGGTTTTGGTTTTTTTGAAACAAGGTTTCTCTGTGTAGCCCTGGCTGTCCTGAAAGTCGCTTTATAGACTAGGCTGGCCTTGAACTCAGAGATCTTCCTGGCTCTACCTCCTGAGTGCTGGGCTTCAGTTTATTATTGATCTATGAATTACAGCAAACGGACCATAATAACATGGGAAACTACATTCAGGCCATGTGGGGATTCTCTGTACTACCCTTACATTTTTCCCTTTATAAACCCGTTAAGTTGACATCTAGGAAGCAGGCCTCCAGGCACACCTGTGAAGTATTATTGACCTTAAAGTTAGCTTCTGAGAATGCCTGTGGAAAACTGTCTTGATCTCATTCATTAATGTGGGAAGATCATCTTCATTGTGGGTGGCACCATTCCCTAGGCAGAGGGTCCTGGACTGTATACGAGTAGAGGAAGTAAGCAAGCACCAGCACGCGTTCATTCATTGGGAGGATAGAACCCAAAGACTTCTGTCAAGCCCCTGCCACTCTACAATGATAGGCTGTTAATTTAGAAACATGAGCCAAATAAGCCTTTCAGTTGTTTTTTGTCAAGAGTATTTTATCACCGCATCAGGAAAATCCAAAACTGGTCTAAAATGTAAAGTCTTTTTTCCCCCTTCCATAGTGTGTAAACAACCAAATGCATATGAATCCTCAGAGAAACGGGTTTGAAGGCAGGGTGAGAGACGGCTGGGTGCATGGCTGCAATCACGAGCTCTTTGGCGGCAAGGCTTGTGGCCGATGGAACACAATCTTAAACTCTGAACCTCGGCCGCGATAACTCCAAAGACACTCGAGGATTTATGATCTTGTTGTTTAAGGGTTGGAATGAGAAGGAAGGCTCGGGGAGTCCTCTAATGATTAACCCACATGTTTGCCTTGCTCAAGTTACAACAAAGAAAAAAGCAAAGTCCTTCATTTCCAAAGACTTCAATCAACCACTTATCAGTAAGACTTATTAAAATATTTTGTTTACATGACATATAAATATGACAAGTAAGAAGACCTTATTTTAGTAATAGTTCTTTGTTGACTTTTGAGATCCTTAAGAAGTCTACAGTGATTGTGTAGTCACTCAATAAACTCATTTTAGTAACACCTTACTTGTACGTTTTCTTCTCCACATAGCTAATATTCCAGGTTATTCTTGGGGATGAAAACTCTTGCCCATTTAGTTTATATTTATGACTTAAAAGCCCTTTGTATTGCACTCATTTTTCATTGCATAAGGCCCATGGTGCCTGTTAAATTTTAAATTTATGTTAATCCTAAGGAAATCTTTCTTAGCGATAAATATTTTATTCTCCTATTAAATGTTAATGTTTTGTCTTATCAGACTAAGTACATGTTCTGTCTCACCCAATGCCTCCATAGATATGATAAGTGAGCTTTTGCTGTCATTCTCCATTCCTCTTCCCTTTCTCTCTCTCTCTCCTTTTCAAAATGTGTAGTGAGCATCTTCTCCAGTGAGGATTCAGGGAAACCAACATAAAGGACAGACAACAGGTATTAGCAGCTCACAGATGCATAGGAGAAGCAGGTGAGAGTGTGGGTAATCAATGTCACTGTGTGAGGATGAGGCTAGAGACTGCAGAGGACGCTCCTGAGGAAACACTGGACCTACAGCTGCTCCTGAGGATGCTCCTGAGGAAACACTGAACCTACAGCTGCTCCTGAGGATGCTCATGAAGAAATGTTGGACCTATGGCTGCTCCTGAAGAAACTCTGCACCTATGGCTGCTCCTGAGGATGCTCATGAGGAAACGCTAGACCTACAGCTACTCCTGAGGATGCTCATGGAGAAATGCTGGAGCTATGGCTGCTCCTGAGGTGGCAGGGCCTCTTTGTGCCATGCTCAAAACATTACTGTCATTTTCAGAAGATTCCCTCTGTGTCTTGGAATGTATCTGAAAGCTGATCCCTTCGATCAGCTTTCCAGTGAGTCAGATGTAATGGAATCAACCAAGCTACTTATAGTGACCTGGCCTCCTTTTAGCAGCGCTTTGTACAAATACAAAATGAGGCACTTGTAGTCAGGCCTCGAATGAGCTCTCTCCTGATCAAACCCACAGAACAGAAGGGATTTATAAAAACTGACAATCAGTAATGACACACTCTTTTCTACAATATTTAGTCAAATGTTTTAAGGGTTAAGAAAGCTACTGAGATCATTTTTAATGGTTTTAACTTGTTGTTTTTTTTTTTTTCTTAGACTACATTTGGTCCCAGGGAACTTTGATTGGGGGTTTCCAGTTTTCACATCAACTCCAAATGACAAATAGTTAACACGCCATAATCTGAGACTGATTAAGCCGATCTCCATGGCTGTCTTAGAAAAAGAATGCCCCCATTGTAATCTACAAGGGGTCAAAGTGGAATCCTGTCAGAGGGTCTTAGTGTCACACTTTTGCTCCAAAATGTGCTGAATGCCAGGAGCTTGTGTCAAATGACTGTGGGAGGCAGTGCTTGTATCAATACACAGATCTACTCTATATAGAGTAGTCAGGAGCCACCAGTAAGTGTCAGCAGTGACACCGAACTCAGCATTAGTCAGCTCAGCTCAGTCTACCAATGCTTAGCAGTGTGCGCTCCAAGGTTTTTTATTATGGGTGAATTTCATTAAAATTATTTTTTTGCTCACGAAAGAGACACTTTAAGTCTATGAACATTAGTGGGAGAAAAAGTCATTTACACACAGCCTCAACATGCTCACTGTTCTTTATATTGTATTGAAGTTGTACCCCGAAAAGAGTTTATTAACGCTGAATGTTAATAAAAAATGCTAATGAGACCACCAGGGTGGCATCTGAACTCTCCTTTGTAAAAGGTAACAATGTCTGGAGAGGAAGGAAAAGTTCCAAGGTACTTAGAATGTTACCTGGTTTCAATGTGCTACGGGTGTGATCCTGGGTATAGCTGTGGCGTTTTAACAATTGTGTCATTAAATATCTAAAGTCCTTATGGTAGATCTTTGTCTAAATGGCCTCCCTGACAGAACAGGATGCCCTATTCCTGTCTAACCCAATGAGCTATAGCTGTACTGCCTTGGTAAGCCAACTATTCCAGGCATCCGGGATGCCCACAGTGCTACCTCAAAATGGGGCTGGGCTTCATTCATCTTCCCAACACCATCTGTACTTTGGAGGTGGGCCATAGGGTGAGACGGAAATCCCACCTAGAAAAAGGCAATCCAGAACCAGCTAGTGAGAGACTGCCCAAGACCTAGCTGCCCCCAGCTCTCTGGATCTCTTCCCGCCCCTTCCCTGCTTTTCTCCTTTCCTTCCTTGGGAATAACCATCACTTACCCATGAGATCCTAATCATGTTCTTCAAGGAAATAGCTCTTGCACTAGGATAACTTAGACAGCATGTGTTCCCATCACATCTGTGGCAGGACCACTCTCCAATAGGTGAGCACTCCCTGAATGGTGTCGTGACCCTGGCTTGAACACTTGCCCAGACAGATACTGTGAAGCAAGAATGGCGATAAGGAAGCAGGATGGGTTGGTGTTGGGGAGGAGAGTGGCTTGCAAGGTCGATACTGCCTACTCTGAAATCACCGGTGCAAATATCAGCACATGGGAGAAGGCCATAATTAATGTCATCACCCTCAGATGAAAATCGAGATAACTGTGCATCTTGGAAGCAATGCAGGAGAGTTATATCAAAATCAATCCCAAGAGGGAAAAAGTTTGGCCTGAAGTGTGTGTCTGTACATACATGTGAGACAGAGGCACATGTGTAGCATATACCAGTGCCAGCCACCTGGGATGTGTTTGCCTCTGCCCCTGAGAAGAAATTTCTTGACTTGCCATGACTGGCACTAATTCAAATGAGATAATCCCAGCAGAATCACTCACCTTGTCATTACAAAACCCAGATAATATTTAGTTTTAAAGTAATTATTTCTGTCCTTCTCTCAAAGGTGATTAGGCCGTACCGCTAATTCCCAGAAATAAGGTGGTTGAAGTTTGCTACTCATGACATTAACACTTCCAATAGAACCAGAAGGATCCTAGTCAAGAAAGCCTGAGGACTAATTTCCATTCCAGCATGATCACTTGGGTCATAGAGACCTCGCAAAATTGTCTGGCGTCTGTAAAATTCCTGAAATCTGACACAGGGACACCAGTCACAAAATGAGTATGGAAGAGCAGAGTTTGGGATGGAGACCACTACCTGGTCAAATTGCTTGGGAAAGTTTCTTTTCAGAGTTCAGCAAACTTTCCAGAAAGTGCTGGATAGTAAATACGTTCGGCTGTGTAGGCTTTGTATGGCCTTGGCCACAGCAACTCAGCTGTGGAAAGGCCTGGATTCCCAAGAAGAACCAAACACATTGCAAATTCTTTGTATTCCTAATACCCATTCTGCACAGTTTTTAGGTTGCCATCACCCATGATGGATAAAGGATTGTGGATTTGAATGCTTGATAAGCTATGTGACATTAGGCATGTCCTTTGACTTCCGAAGCCTTGATTTCCATATCAATATTACTACTAATCGTTTGGAATTGTGGAGAAGATTGGGGAAAACAATAGTTGTCCATCATGATAACTGTTTAATGACTGGACTGTCACCCACACACAGTGTCCTCAAAAGTCCGCCTTTGTCAACAAGAAAGCCAAGCTTTGCGTTCCCTGTCTGTAAGAGCTGTCTGTGTAAACTGTAAGCTCTATAAACTGGTTCCAACCACGATCAAGCTTGTCTCCCTAGATGATCCAAATCCTGACTGGCTCTTTCAGGGTCTCACCTGGTGATCACCATGAAGGATAAATGTCCACACGTTGCCTTTAAGCCGGTCCACCTAGGGAAAGGATCAGAATTCTTTCCACATGTTTTAAATCCGTTTAATGGCATCCTTTAATTGCGTGAACTCACATTTTTGTGTTCCCGTCCCCCTCCTCCAGACACAAGGCTCCTTTTGTCTTTGATTTTCCAATAATTAGCACAGTGGCGATGGCACAGTAAGCACTCAGTGGATGTCTTTTGAAGGAATGTTGGCTACAGGATGGAATGGAGACAAGGGACTAACATAAGATCAAAGTAGCAGCCTGTGACTTGCAGGGTGTTTTCTTGGGACTCTGATTTCCTACCATGTATGGAGCCTCTTCCAGGGACAGGGCCATTCTCAAAGGGAAGACTCATTGTCGTAGCCCCTCATTCCAGGGAGGAGCAAACTGATAATGACATTCATTCTGTACACTCAACTGAACAGGAGCCATTAGCAGATTTTTCTGTAAACTCAACTGAAATTGTGTTTCACGCTCCTCTGTTCTCAGTGGAAGAGGCTTAGTCTGGTTCATTGCAGCTCCTTTTTTTTTTTTTCTTGAACCATTGTGGAATCCGGGGTTCATCTAGTCCTAGGACAATCCCTGTCCAGCTGCATCCCTGAGGGGACACCGCACTGGCCAGCCCTGGGCATCAGGTGCCCGGGAGCCAATGTGTTGTTGCTATTTACTATCCTGGCAGTGCCTGCCAACGTACCGCTTTTCCTGCTCTGTCCCTGATCCATCAGGCACACAGAGTTGACTCTGTCCTCTACATCCTGATTCTTTCACGCCCGTGGGGCAAGAGGCATTAATGTCCTAGGTGATTTATGAAAGGAGGGTAAAGGGTACAAGGAAATGAAATGGACACAGGCGTACACATAGAGAGGGAAAAAAAAAACCTGGTTAATGGTTCAGAATCTCTCTGCCACACAGATCATTCAAATTAAGATGGATTGAGTGGGGGGGATGTGCACCTGTGTACAAATAGCCTGTGGAGTTCTCGGTTACGAAGCTGCTCTGAAGTATAGAAGACACTGAGAAGTTCTTCAAACTAGCTATTTGAAGTGAACACGCAAGGACAACAAAATTGAAATGATTAGGGCCATCCAAAATTGATAGTAGCTGCTTCGGGGCCAGCATGTTCCTGGACAGAAAATGCTCATCTGAGGTCCTGATGCTTGCTTAGGTATAAGAGATGGGTGAGGAAGGACTGGATAGATGTCTTTAATAGCATCTGGAATGTGATTCTTTGGGAAGGAGTGTGTGTCTGTATGTGTATGTTGACAGAGAACACAGGGATGGGGAGGACAGACAGAGTTAGAAGTGGGGAGGGAGAGGAAGGAAGAAGAGGAGGGGGAGAGAAGAAATGAGAAGAGAGGGAAGAGAAGGGAAGAAGGGAAGGGAGGGGATGGGAAGGGAGAGGAAGGGAAGGGAAGGGAAGGGAGGGGAGGGGAGGGAAGGGAAAGGGAAAAAGGAGGCTCATTAGACAACCATCATATGGAGTTTTGGAGATTTGGAGGTTTGGTAAATCCAAGATCTTTGGAGTAGACCAGCAGGCAGGAAACCCAGGGATCTGCAGCTCAGGTCCAAAGGTCATCTGCTGGCAGAATCCCCTCTTCCTCAGAGAAGCTGACTCTTTGTTCTACTAAGGCCTCAAGTGCCTGGACAAGACCCACCCACATTGGAAGGTTAATCTTTATTCCATCTTCTTCAAGAAACACCCAAAACAATGACTGTCCGCATACCCAGACACCCCAGGACTCAGCCAAGTTGGCACATAAAATTAACCACCACGCTATGGTTCATAATAACTCATTCCAGTTTCTATTGAGTTTTCCCACGTCCTGGCAATCACGGAATATCAAATGGGTCTGATCTTGAAAACAACTTGTGAGATGATACAAGGTCCTGTAAAACTGCCCACGTTTTCCACTTCCTCCTTCTCCATCCCCTCTTCCCATTTCTCTTCTTCTTACATCCTCCAGCTCCCCCTGGGCCCCCTCCCCCAAGTTTTTCTTAGAGGAGAAAGTTGCTGGAGAAAAAAAAAAAAAAAAAGTTAAACTGACAGTTTAACTGCGATACTTTTACAGGGCGATACCACGGCATGTTGCAACACTCTTATGCCCGAGGCAAATGTGTGTGAGACAAATTCCTCTTTTAGGTGCACACCACACCGTAATTCAGCACCTACCGAGCTTAGCCCTTTGATGTCTCTATATGTATTTTTCTTCTTACTCTGGTGGGTAATTTTCAAAATGAAACGAGCATTTAAAGTGCTGAAGTTTGGCTCCCAATTTCCTATGGGAAAAGTTTTAAAACCTTTCACATACAATTATTTACGCAAGCGCTATTGCAAAAGGCGCTATGGGAACAGACACCTGTGGCTGCATCTGTCTTTGTCCCTATGGCTGCTGCGCCCCTCGCTGATACAGGTGTGGACAGGAAGTGGACTGGGGTGCTCCTCTCCATGTGGAGAGACTCAGACCCAGAAGGACAAGGGCAGAGACAATGATGCCCGTTGCCATGACCAGCCTGCACTGGTTAGAACCATTCTTTCTTTTTTTTTTTTTTTTTCTGGAGCTGAGGACCAAACCCAGGGCCTTGTGCTTGCTAGGCAAGAGCTCTACCACTGAGCTAAATTCCCAACCCCCATTATTTCAAAATATATGCCTCAGACAAAAAGCAAAGGACAGTTCTTTTATTTCACACTAAACTAAAAGTGCAGTTGCTATGTAAATAAGTTAAAGGTGCTGGGGATGGGGTGAGTTAAGTCAACTTAAAAAAGAAAAAAAAAGATTTTTTTTTTAAAAAAATGGGCTTTGTATAAAACTATCAAACCTGAGAAATAGCCTAAATATCCATCAATTTATAATTGGACAAATGAATTTTCGTAGGTGCCTATGCAGAATACTACTTAGCAAGGAAAAAGAGCAACCACTGCTACGTAGAACCGTGTGAATAAGTCTCAGAAGTGTTGTGCTTAACGTTAGAAGCCTGACTTGAAATGTTCTATACTGTGTGTTCCTGTTTGGGTGACTTCTAGGAAAAGGCGAAACTGTCAAGACAGAAACAGAAGAGCAGTGCTCACAGGTGTGGGGTGATGGAGGAGGGAAATGTGGGGCTCTCTTGACAGTGGGGGGCCCATGACTGTCTTATTTTGTGTAAATTTTCAGAAAATAATATCTAAGGGGTGATTCCATTTAAAGTAAATCCTAAAACTCTAACCCCTAAAGGTGGCTAATTTGGGGTCCATGAACTATCTCAGCACACATGACCATGAAATGGGGGTGCGTGACCACACAAAGACTCTCAAGAGATGGTAGTTCCTGGAAACCAGTTGCTAAGGAAAAAGGGTGACTGGGAGAAGCCTGTTGCTGATCTTTCTTCCCTTCTTACTCTCCCAGAGCTCCAGGCAGCCATAAGCACGGAGCCACTGCCTTTAGGGGAGACACAAACCCGGATTCCTAAGCTGTTCTAAGAGGTGAGTGTTGCCAGCACCTAGGTTCTTTCTCCAACACTTTCCTTATGTCTTGGAAGACTGGAAACATACAAGTTAACTTAAACCTTCTGGGTTCTTGCCTGTGAGCCGGCAGGGGGCGGGGGAGTTCCCCCAGAGGAGCCTGCTGGGGTCCCAGCTGGTTAACTATCTGCCTGGAGGCTTTAAGTGGGCTCCCACCAAGGAAGCTGTTTCTTCTTGCTTCCTGCACATGCTACTGTTAGAGTGTGGCTTGTGGCTTCCAGGCTCCTGTTGGAATTTAACCCCCACTGTGAGATAGTCAGGGGATGGAAATTTAACCTAATCCTGATGTTTAGAGATAGGGCCTCTGGGAGGTGATTAGGGCTAGATAAGGTCATCAGGGTGAAGCCTTGTTATTGAATCCTCCCGTTTGTATAAGAGAGAAACCAGGAAATAGACACACACACACACACATACACACATGATATCCCATATCACTTCCTGACTTTGCCAGCAAGCTAGCCATTGCCAGACGTGGTCCCCGAGTCTTGAACCAGAACTGTGGGCCAAACTAGATTCTTCATAATTAACTCAGTCCTTTAGTATTATGTTATAGCAACAGAAAACTGACTAATGTAGTACCTTTGGGTGTTATGCCAAGACAACTAAAAAGACAGGATTTTTATTTGCCTTCAAGGATTGAAACAAAGTATACGGATGAGGGTTGCTAAGGTAAAGCTATTAAATTTCAGGGCAGTGATGTGCCGCTTACAGTGCCGGCCAGTACTTCATTTGAACTCAAGGCCATGAGCTGTTAGCCCGAAACAGTATAATTGAATCCTGATTGACTGAAGAGGAGGAGTGGGTAGAGAGACAGGAGGTTTCACAGGGATGAGAAGAGACAACTGAAAGATACGCCGAATCAGATTGAAGTGAGTCTCTCAAATGGCACCCAACAGGGACTTGAACTGTGAACCATCCGGAGAGTATAATTTGTATTCCTTCTTTTCTCCCTTAGATTCACCTGGGTCTAAGCTTGTTTACTTCTTGGCTACACAGGGTCATTAATGCTGCCTGGCATACTGCTGACTTGCCTGGGCACTGCGGTCCCTCCCTTCCTGTGAGAGCTGCAGAAAAAAAAAAAAATGCATCATTAGCACCATGCTAACTAATCCACTCAGCCAAGTGTTGGATATGCACTGCAGAACCCTGCCTTCTGTGGGTGATGTGCGTTCTTCCACACCTGAGACCACTCACGTGGTACACTTCCCTACACCAAGTCTTCTTTTCTGGGGGATAGAGCTTCTCCTATTTTACTGTTTCTCGGCAACGTGGAGACTCTGGGCTGAGTTGGACTTTCAGCTTCGCTTGGTAGAGCACTGGCTTGTTTTTTGGTAACTTATTGGCTTTAACACTAACCTATGATAATAAGGATTGCATGGGGGAAAAAATGAGGCCCTCTCAGTCAGAACAGTGGCCATAAGGCCCTGCCTGGCATGTGTGTGTGTGTGTGTGTGTGTGTGTGTGTGTGTGTGTGTGTGTCCAGTGAGTATCCTGAAGGTCATGCTGTCTGTGGCAGGAAGATCATTAGTACTGATGCAGGTTAAAAGACAGAAAGAACACAAGGGGCTTAGGAAAGCAGGAGTAAGATTTGACTCTTTCAGCAGTCGGAAGTGACTCAGATTCAGTGCTTTTACGAAAGAACATGGGATTCTTAGGCTACTGGTCCCTGAGATCCGCGGTACTCCACATATAGCAGATCTTCACCCACCACCATAGCTCAAGGAACCGTGCCCCTTCCTGCTTCTTCCCGCTGGAATGCCTCGAGTCTGTGCTCACAGGAGCTCTTGGGTGCTTAGGCAGCAAAAACTTCGATCAAGGCAGGAGACAAATTTCGCTGCAAGACCAAGTTAGAGTAATGCCTTCCCGACAAAGGTTGGCAGGAAAAGCTGCCAGACTCTAAAACAGCCGCTGTAGATGGGAATGGATGGAAAATGGTTGTGAATCAGGAATTCTGACCTCTGGTTTATTGTTTGTTTGGTTGATTGGGTTTTTCGTTGTGGTTATCATCGAGACAAGAAAAATGTTGTAAAATGTTTAAAAGCAACAAAGAGAGGTTTGGAAGTAACCCCTAAAGGCAGCTGGTGGCTGGGAGTCAGAACAGGCTGTACAAGAGGGCATGAGCACGGGGGGGGGGGGGTAGGGAGGGAGGGAGGGGGAGTGGGGGGAGACAAATGACCTAAGATGAGTGTTGCACAAACAAACCAACAAAAACCGGACAACAACATTAGTTTGGGGAGGGGAAAGGGCAAATGAGGGTTCTAGAACTGATTAAAATAGAAATCATGGAAGGAAAAATCCTTAGAGCCACCTGCCAAGGGCGACACATGAAAGGTGGTGTCACTTAGGTGACCTTGTACTCGGAAGCTTCGGGAAGCCCTGGAGAGAGATGCCTTGAGAAATAGAGATTGTGAACTCCTTCCTGGAGCCCAAGTGGGAGAGCAGACTAACTGCTGGATGTAGGAGACACCAGCTTTAGGAGGAATCAAATTGAACATCACTTCATTAAATCATTAGAAACGTTACTTTTTTTTTTTTTTTAAGACAGGATCTCAGTTTGTAACCCTGACTAGACTGGAGCTAGAGCAGGCTGGCGTCGAACTCACAGAGATCCACCAGCCTCTGCCTTCAGAGGGCTGGGCTTAAAGGTGTGTGCCACCATGCATCAGGGCACCTCGGTGGTAATTCCAAGTTTTCTTTTTCTACATGACAGAAAGCCTAAGAGCTAAGTATTGCTAGCAACGTCTCATCTCATGTCTACATTTATAGTCTCTAGAAAAAGCAGGTTCTACTTTTTTTTTTTTTTTGGTAAATGAGTTTTGTGGGTTCTTGTTTTGTTTTTGGTAAGGAATGACTGTTTCAAGATTACTCCATGAAATGGTCAATGAGATGACTCAATGGCAAAGGTGCTTATCACCAAAACTGAGGACATGAGTTTGATCTCCAGCACACACACACACACACACACACACACACACACACACACCACACACTCACATACACACACACACACACACACACACACACACACACACACAGAGGCACACACCCACTAAATGCAATAAAACCTTTTAAAAGACACTGAAGTTACATTAGAACTAGCAAAACTTATCTTTTGTCATGATTCCTTTCTCCTAACAGAAACAGAGATTAGTGGATACTTGAAATTCTATTTAACTGGAATACATTTAAATTACTTTTCTCAGAGTATAAAGAGAAAGTGAGTGTGTCTGCAGAGGCAAGCTGAAGAACCTTGTTTGTAGTTGCTGTGACCTTGGGGATTAAGGAGACATTCAAAATGCCTTCTGAGAAAGCATATGGATGCTCGGGTTGAACTCTCAGAGGGATTTGTGTCTGGATGGCTTGCCTTGAGCTTGGCACACAGAACCATGCTACAGCCGAAATGGTCACTAGAGCTGTGGTTCTCAACCTTCCTAACGCTGCGACCCTTTAATACAGTGATGTTGCGGTGACCCCAACCATAAAATCATTTTCGTTGATACTTCATAACTGTAGTTTTACTACTGTCACAAATCGTAATGCAGATATCTGGTATTTCCAATGACCTCAGGCGATCCCTGTGAAAGAGTCATTTGACAATCCCCCGACCCCACCTCAACCCTACCCCTCACTGCCCCCACCCCTGATCACAACCCACAGGTTGAGAACTGCTGCGTTAGAGTAACATGGAAATACTCTGAGTCTCTAGGATTGGTCATTCGGTAGGATGGAGGCAGAAGTTTTGGGGTGGTGATGATGGCTGGGATGTGGATTTTAATCTTCTGGAGGCAGTCAGATTTGGGTGGTCCAAAGTTGAAAACACAGAATTTAAGTATTTTTTTCTCTTTTATTCTGTCCTTCCTACTTCTCCCTTCCTGTCTTACTGAACTTCATCTTTCCTTTCTTCCTTCCCTTTGGATGTTAAGGAGACTTCACATGCATCCTTCATAATATTATTCTTTGGACCGGGAAGGGAGCCCAGAGGTCATGTTTTCAGCTTCTGTTTCACAGCTCAGAAGAGTGGCATAGTCCAGAGATCTGGAATTCAAAGACCTGGACTTTAGCCTGAGTCCCACCCTGGACGGATATACCCTGGGTAAATGCACCACCCTTTTGAACTCCAACTTTCTCATGACCAGAGATGGAATTCAACCCTCCCACCTCCTGGTCCAGGCTCCTAGTGCCCTGCTGTACTATATCCTATGACAACTTCACCTTCCTTCTGCCTCGGCCACTCACCCGTGCGTGGTCTCCACAGATGTTCTCCCTAGCATCGTCTGGTCTCTGTGCTGCAAAGGGTAGAAGCCATGTCCCTCAAAGAGCACTGGGATGTACTTCTTCCTAGTCCACATCAGTAGATACTCTGATCCCCCAAGAGCATGGAACTGAATAACAGACTAGATAGACTTTCCCACATCCTGGCTCTTGGTCCTTGAGCTCTCAGATCCCAACATCCCTGGGTAGGTAGGGAAGTCCAGTTTGACTCCGTGAACCTCAGAGTTCCCACTCTGTGGTCTTGGAGTGCGGTGTCCCTCCAAAGTATAAAATTGTGATCCCACTGGCTCTGTCACATTAAGAAAGTCACGAAGCACCTAGCTGCTTCATTATCACACCATTAGAACTGTGAGGAAAGCCTGGCCTAGCAAGTGTCCTCAGTTATGGGACATTGCTATGTAAAAAATGGCCTTCATTGCTGGGCGGCGGTGGCACTCACCTTTGAACCCAACACTTGGGAGGCAGAGACATCGAGGCAGCAGATCTCTGAGTTTGAGGCCAGCCTGGTCTATGGAGTGAATTCCATAACAGCCAGGGATACACACAGAAACCCTGTCTGAAGAAACAAAACAAAACAAAACAGCAACAAAAACGGCCTTCACCATTTGATGAATGCTTTAAAACCATCTGCATTTATTGAAAATATATACCAGACTCCAAACTAGATACAATATAAAACTTAGTGTCCTTAACTTACAAAGTAATCCCTCTGAGGGCTGGAGAGATGGCTCAGTGGTTAGGAACATCTGTTACTCTTCCAGAGGACACAGGTTCATCTCCCAGCACCTTCATGGCACCATATAACAGTCTATAACTCTAGTTCCAAGGGATCTGATGCCCTTTTCTAGCCTCTGCAGGTACCAGGCATGCATGCGGCAAACAGACACACATGCAGGCAAAGCACCCATACACATAAAATAAAATAAAAACAATCTTAAAAAAAAATTAAAGTAATCCCCCTGAAGATGTACATACATCCCATTTGATAGGTAAGGAATGAAAGTCAATAAAAGAACCAAGAAGGACCATCCCCGAGTCAGAGGGATAATAGTGATGTCATCCCTATTTAAATCCTGGACTGAATTTAAGAGTTGGCTTATCCAGCACCCCACGCTGCCAGATGGTGGTGGCACATTCCTTTAATCCCAGCACTTGGGAGGCAGAGGCAGGCGGATCTCTGTGAGTTCGAGACCAGCCTGGTCTGCAGAGCACGAGATCCAGGACAGCCAGGGCTACACAGAGAAACCCTGTCTTGAAGAACAAACAAAAGGAGTTGACTTACCGGGCATCCAAGCCATCTCTGGAGATATACAATATACACAAATTTACCAAGACATGGTCATCTGGGATAAATCTAGGCTGAACTGATTGGTTATAGAAGGCATAGAAATTTTTTCCATTCTCCCTTCGCCATGCCACCCAAATGTAGCTCCTTGGAAAACAAGGACTGGGGTCCTTCTGTCCACCATGAGTCACTGAGGCCAGTTTGCCGAGCACAGGTTATACTGTAGCGATGTGGCTCTCAGGCCACTCTCTGCAATACAATAGCATTATGGTGTGTGCCACTGGTCAATAAACAAAGCTGGTCTGTGATCTGAAAGTCACATTTCTTGTCCTCTGGACACAAGCTCTGGAAGGCCCTGCAAGAAGGGAAGGCTGCCATCATCCCGGGCTCAGGCTGCTGAGTGGCAAGAGATTTTGGTATTTGTTTTATTATTCTTGTGAGAATCCATTTCTGTTGGAAGATGGATTCTGTAGTGATCAAAACCCCAGCTCTGTGCCATGGCTATGAGTCGTCTCTCTCTCTCTCTCTCTCTCTCTCTCTCTCTCTCTCTCTCTCTCTCTCTCTCTCTCTCTCTCTCTCTCGTGTCTTGTGATGCTGACCCGGGGTGAGAATATTGGATAATGGGAGATTTATTTAAAGGAGAATTGGAGATAACACTCTTCAGTTCCCTTGTCTGCTTTTATGCTTCTGTGCTGCATCTTTCTGGAACCTGCTTTCTCATCCAACTCCCCAGGCCCCCCCCCCCTCCCCCCCCCCCCCCCCCCCCCCCCCCCCC
>CABHPP010001635.1:0-44249 GCA_902168425.1 Peromyscus attwateri | reverse complement strand
CTCTCTCTCTCTCTCTCTCTCTCTCTCTCTCTCTCTCTCTCTCTCTCATGAACACATGAATAAACAACTAAATAATAAACAGGATGTTTATCTTTTCAGAGGCAGCAAATAGCTCAAATACCTATATTCGGGTATTATTCCTCTGTGCTGTAGAGATGGATGGATGAGTTGATTTATTTCTCTGCTTGCATGCCTGTCTCTGCCACACATGGAAATCATGACAAATCAGAGCAGCAATGAGGAGCAACAGAGAGGTTGGGGGCCAGAATTGAAGATTTCACCTTCATTCTGCAGACGGCCTCTAGGATCCTGAACTGGGCAAGTCATTCCCAGAGCCCGAGTTTCCCCATTTGTAAAATGAAGGTGGGTGAGAATGGGGGGCTGGTGACTTAGGGGTGCAGAATGGTCTGATTCTATGGAAGTGGCTGCAGTCATTTGGCCTTCCTGAGAAGCTGGCTCTGAGAAATGGTAAATCAGTGGTTGCTTGGAAAGGAGAAGGCTTGGGAGCAGCACGGAGTTGGGGGAGTTGTGGAAGAAGGGTTGGCTAAGGGAGTAGTTAAGGTCCAGCTTGGGCCAACCTCATGGAGAATTCTGCAGTGCGCGTAACCAGAGTACCAGAGTTTGTGCAGTTTGTCAGATATAGAAGCCAAGCCAAGGAGCGAAGTTGGGAATCTTTAAAACCAGGCTTTATTTGGAGAGCCGGCAGTCTTAGCTGACAGCAGATTAACATCCCACTGGTGTGTTTTATATCTCAGCTCACCTGGCAGATGAGAGAGAGAGAGAGAGAGAGAGAGAGAGAGAGAGAGAGATGGGCGGGGTAGAGGCAGTCAATCATTCTGTCAAGTCTGGAGTTTCGTCTCACCCCTTGGTCAGGTGGGCAGCATGGTCCTGAGACTTGTGATGTCTATCTGTGCCTCTTGAGTTGTTGTCCCCGCAAGCTCGTCTCTCGTTCTTTGAGTTTAGTTATTGTGTTCTGGTGTCATCTGTATTCCTTCATGGGAATCTGGGCTGGAAGGGGTTAACTCAGAACAAACAAACCACTAATACTGAGCATGTGCTGGGCTGGTAATATGCAGGTGCTGATTCCTTTCTCACTGTGGAGTATATGTACCTATTTATAATACAGGATGTGAAGCAACCATTCTATACTTCCTACCCACTCTCTCCACTTACCTTTTGGTGTAGTATCAAGTAAGGGAAGAACATCCAAGGTCCACATCCAACAGTGTGGTTACCCCAGGGTGGTCAGGCACCTGAGATGGTGGCTCTTTGTAGCTAGGGCCATTTTCTCAGTGAGACTCTCTGTTACTGACCAATAATGTCTTCACTTAAGGCTCACCTGGAAAACCAGTTACCATGTCCCCCACTCTAGAAAAGCAGGAGGTAGCTACTAACAAACAGAAAAATATAAATAACTAGATGTTACATTCACAGGGGTAGTGGAAGATTGTGGTGCCCAAACATCATTACTTAGAAGAAGAAAAAGGAGCCGGGACTCAGCCAAGGTCAAACAATAAGGTCACACCCAAACAAGCACTTGGTTTTATATCCATTCTCTTAGGATGGAACCGTTCACCAGCTGCATACCTGGTTACAAGTTGTCTTGAAGATGCCATATGCTAGCCTCAGCCTCTGTGACAGGGGCCTGGAGCCCACATCTTTTTTGTTTGTTTAAGTACACAGATAAATGATATTTTATTTTATATTGGCATATGTGTGTATTTGTGTGTGTGTGTGTGTGTGTGTGTGTGTGTCTGTTCTGTGTGTGCATGTATATGCACATGTATACGGAGGGCAGAGATCCACCTTGGGTGTCTTTCCATAGGCTCTGTTGGCTTGGTTTTTTGAGACAAAGCTTCTCATTGGGACCTGGGGCTTTGCCACTGAGCCCCAGCGATCCACTCATCTCTGTCTCACCAGTGCTGGAGTTAGAGGCAATGCCAGCTCTCCTGGCTTTTTTTTTTAGAGATCAAACAGGTCCTCATTTGAGGTTCTGACAACTTTACTCCCCAGAGCCTTTCAAAGTGTTGCTCAGCTTTCCTGCTGCCTATAGACTGTCTAAGGAACTTGCTTCAGGGAAAAAAAATTCTTTTTGGTGTCTGGTTCAAACGAGGAAATGGTAACTGTAAGGATTAGACTCAGTGATGTCTGGAACTCAATGCCCTTGGTCACATGGGAAGTCCACCAACCATAAGCCAGATTGACAGAGCACAGAACAGAGCCAGAGAGAATGGAGAAGGGCCACCCCTCAGAATCACACAAGTTATCTGTTGTAGAATGTTATTTTAAGATGTTGTACATTTGTTTGTGCTGTGGAACATTTGTTTAATGATGCAAAGATGTGTTGCATTCGTTTAACTCTGTGAAGCTGTGTTACTGTGCCTGTCTAAAACACCTGATTGGTCTAATAAAGAGCTGACCAGCCAATAGTGAGGCAGGAGAAAGGATAGGCAGGGCTGGCAGGAGAGAGGATAAATAGGAGGAGAGGATCAAGGAGCAAGAACAAGAAGAGGACTGAGCAAAGAAGGACCCAGCCACTGAGCCACACAGCCAGGCATGGAGTAAGAGTGAAAATACGATTACAGAAGTAAGAAAAGAAAAAAACTCGGAGGCAAAAGATAGACGGGATCATTTAAGTTAAGGAAAGCTGACTAGAAACAAGCCAAGCTATGGCCAGGCATTTATAAGTAATAATAAGCCTCTGTGTGTATTTATTTGGGAACTTGGTGGTGGGCTCCCCAAAAAAGCAAAAGAACAAAGAGTTAAAAACAACCAACTACATTTTGGTGCTCAAGTTGTTAAAATGTTAAATGTTAAAAAATGTTATTTTTCATTAAATTCAGTAGCTGCCCCTTAAGCAACTGCTGTCCTAATGGGCAGTTGTGACTCTGAAGCTACCAGTAGTGGTTTAGTGACACTGGCCATAACTAGGCGGGAATTCTGTTCCCTCAGGTCCAGGCTCTACCACGGCTACTAAAGGGAACTTCATCTAGATCTCCATCCCTCTACAGAACTCAGGATTCAAAGGTTAAAGGTGAAATTCTGCTCACTCAGAGAGGCTGAATAGCAAGTAGCTCACCTCTCCTAACTTGGGTCTCCCAGAAAACCAAACCTCCTTCTGCTCAGCCCCCACTTAAGAACCCTGGCTACACGTGATTCCTCCCTGCCACTTCCTGTCAGCTAGTTGCTGACGCAGCCTCCTGACTGCAGGTTAACTTTATTTAATCGAACAGATGTAACACACCTTTGCGTCATTAAAGAAATACTTCACAGCATAAACAAATGTAACACATCTTAAATTAGTATTCCACAATAGTTATCTGCAGAGGTCACTGGGGTCCACCCGGGCGAGCCACACACACCTGGCTAGTGAACTTCCTGTCTGTCCTGATGAGAGGTGGCCTTAGTGCCTGGCAGCATTTGAGGGGAGCAGTGTGAAGGACAGGGGAGAAAAGTTCCAGAGACATCTTCTCTTGGGCCAGCAGCAAGATGGCTAAGCACGTCAAAGGTGCTCACCACCGAGCCTGGCAACCTGAGTTCCATCCCCAGGCCCCACATGGCGCAAGAAAAACAAAAACTCCCCACATGTCTTCTGACTGCTACATGGCATGCTCCTGCCCCGATAAATGTTAGAAGAAAACAAATGTTAAATGAGTGAGAAATCTGAAAAAGAAAGATAGAACAGAGAAAAGACGTGTCTTATCTTGTTCCGTTCAGAGAGGACAGGAACAGGTCAGTGCTGGAGCTGACCGCCTACCTCTGACAGTCCACCTCTGTTCAATCGCCTCTTCCCAGTCTCCTCGCACCAGGCTTCCTGGTTCAGACTAACGCTCATTGTGTTCCTTGGAAATGTAACAAGAGCGTCAAATCTTCCGTCATTTGTATTTCTAGGTCTTATCTCTACACTCTGTGTTAATAAGGAAATTAATTTTGTGCTCATCAGATAGGGAAATAAATTGTCAAGGTACAGGTCTTTTAGCATTATTGGATGTTTTCCCCATCTTGTCTCTGGCAGCTGAGTACTTAATAAATATTCAAACAGGGGACAATCAATTTGTTGCAGATCCTGGGAATGGTCTTGAAGCTGGAGAAGAGATTCATGAGTTTTTCTGAGCCTGGGTGAGACCCAGCCCTACCTGCCCAGTCTCCTTTCCTGGCCCTCTGCCTGTATATCACCAGCAGAGCTAATCTAACTGGCTTCTAGAAGTTTCTTCAATGCATCTTACTTTCTCAAGCTGGACAGACTCCTTTGTCTCATCTCCTGAGAAGCAGCTAGGTCACATTTTTTTTTTTTTTTGAGACAGGAACTCCTGTCAAGTGTGGTGGTTTGAGTGAGAATGGTCCCCATAGGCTCAGATGTTTGAATCCTTGGTCTCCTGTTGGTGGAACTGTTTGGGAAGGATTAAGAGGTGTGGCCAGGTAGGAGAAGGTGTGTCACTGGGGGTGAGCTTTGAGGCTTCAAAAGCTCTCTCTCAGCTACTGCTTCAGCACCACACCTGCCTATCTGCTGCCGTGCTCTCCCCATAATGGTCATAGACTCACCCTTTGAAGATGTAAGCCCCCAATCAACTCTTTCTTTTTTAAGTTGCCTTGGTCACGGTGTCTTTTATAGGAATAGGGAAGTAACTAAGATGCCCAGGCTGGCCTTAAGCCCAATATGCAAAGATGACCTTGAACTCCTCTTCCTCCTGCTTCTGCCTCCCAAGTGCTGGGATGACAGGTGGGTTATACCTAGTTTATACGGAGCTGGAGATAGAACCCAGGTCTTTGTTCATGCTAGGCAAGCATTGTATTAACTGTGCTGCCCGCACATTCCTACTTAGTCTTTGAAGGTTGCCATAATGTCACTTCCTCTGGAGGCTGGGACCCCTTTAGCCTGCTTTCGATGACTCTAAAATGTAGAGGCCATTACAACTGTATAGAGGCTGAGTCAGGCAAACCCTGGGGAGCCTAGACAGGGTGGCTGCGGAAGGAGAGGGAGAGGGAAAGAGAGAGGGAGGGAGAGGGAGAAGAAGGTCCCTTGTGAACTACCAGGCACAGCTTAATTACTTTCTCTTTAAAGGGGCAATAAGGTGTAGAATCCACCAGGTGACGTTTGAAAGCTTGACTACAACAAAAATTCCCTCTCCTAGTTTCGAAAGGCATGTGCTCTCAATTGTTAGCTTCTCCTGAAAGAAGCCCTGCCCCTAGAACATTCCAAAAGGAGGAGGTCTGAGGTGTTCTTCTGTGACAGTAGGAGTTTTCCTCCTTCTCCTTAGTCCCCAGAAAGCCTAGGCTTGTTCCTAACTCATGTCACTTCTGGGAACTCCTGCGCTCCTGGCTGTCCCATTAATGCTGCTTCCACTCTGCAGCGGTGCGCGGAAGACCCCCTTCCTGTCCCTTCCCACTCCCGTCCCTTCCCCTTCCCATCACTTCCCCTTCCCGTCCCTTCCCCTTCCTGTCACTTCCCCTTCCCGTCACTTCCCCTTCCTGTCACTTCTCCTTCCCATCCCTTCCCCTTCCCGTCACTTCCCCTTCCTGTCACTTCCCCTTCCCGTCCCTTCCCCTTCCCGTCACTTCCCCTTCCTGTTACTTCCCCTTCCTGTCCCTTCCCCTTCCTGTCACTTCCCACTCCCGTCCCTTCCCCTTCCTGTCCCTTCCCCTTCCTGTCACTTCCCCTTCCAGTCACTTCCCCTTCTTTGTCAGCCATTTCTCCTAGCTGCTCCTCAGACTGCGTGGATGGTTCTACTTTCCCTATTGGTTGGAGGTGGGGAAGGAGAGGAGATGATGGAGTAGGAAGAGAGGCTTCTTGGGACAGTACTGAGCCATCCCCCAGCCCCTGCCCACCTTCCACTTCCCAAGTATGTGATCTGGTTTGTTGTATGTCTGTGGTCACATAGTAGGCCTTCACAGAGGGTGACATGCCTCAGTTCCCAGTCTTGGTCCTCACCTCATGCCCTCCTTGAAAGAGAAACAAAGACCACGCTCAACTCAAAGAAACCACTTCTTTGGAGCATGTTGGGAAGGGTTCCTCCTTCTGGTGTGCAGGGCAGCAAGCATAGAGAAGCCCCTTCAAACCCCCTGGCCCCCAGAGGCTGGCTTCACCAGGTTCCTGCCCTCAGCACCTCCTCCCTGCCTCTGAAGGCAGCCACCCTTGCCCTAGACTACAGTCACACCAGGGCCCACAAGTGCACCTTGAAGTTGGCTTCTTTCTGCTCACATGAGATCTTGTCACTGATTCACTGGCTAGGTTCACCCAAAGATTATCCTTTCCATCATTCTGGCATAACTGTTGTCTCAAATATGCAGATTCCCAGAGACACCGAGTCATTCTGAAAGCATTAGCCTTCTAGCTTATCTTAATAAAGTAAAATTGCTTCCTAAATATATGACTATCCACCCCACAAAGGGACTATTATTTTCTAGTATATCCATGGTGATGTCAGACCCCTTCCCCTCCCCCTCCCCTGCCCCGGTCTTCGTCTTGGTGAAAGGATAGCTCTAGTCACTGGGCCACTTACCTACTAGTGGCAACACATAGAGCAGGTGCAAGAGTCTGGGGTCCCAAGCTCAGGTCTCAGTCCTAAGGCAGGTCCTCAACCCCTTACAGCACTAAGAAGAACTCTTTCTTTCCTTGCTAGTGAGTATTTGGGGCTGGAATTCACTGCCGTGTGTGTGTGGGGTGTGTGTGTGGGGGGTGTGTGTGTGTGTGTGTGTGTGTGTGTGTGTGTACATGTGCACGAACACATGTGTGGATGCCAGAAGTCAGCCTCAGGTGTTGTTCCTCAGGAACCACCTATTCCAGTTTTCCTCTGGGGTTAAAACTCTCCATTTTGCAGGGAAGCTCCTTAAGACAGAAGGTAAACAAATCCACACAGCTTCAGGAAGTCCCTGAAACAGACCAGATTCACTAAGCACCCCTCCCTTCCAAGAGTAAACAATAAGGACTGCTGAGAGTCACCGACATACAAGACAAGCTGCAAAGACAGAGATAAGCCCAGCCGCCTGGAGGAAGCAGAGACCAGACCAGCTGGAAGGGGCTCAGGTCTGCTTGAGGCACCTGGGAAGGACACTCTCCGATCCGTTGAACTGCCTGCAGGCTGCTCAGCGTGCTTCATGTTTCCCAGCTTTCTGAGCTGTCACCCATGCTGTGGTGGCTTTGGTGATGCCGCTGTCTTTGAGTCATTTCTGCTCCTGTAAGTGACCTCTCACCCATATTCCTGTAAGTAACCCCAAATATGGCTCATTGGTTCACAAAGTTGGACTTTGATGGTATCCGTACTTTGCTTCTGTTATGGGCTCTGTATCTCTGGCGAATGCATGTGTGTGCTGAGTCTCCCCAGAAAAAGTGCATCGCACAACAACCTTGTTTTCCGAGACAAGCTCTTTCATTTTTACCTAGAACTCAATGATTTGACTAGGCTGGCTGGCTAGTGAGCCCTCAGGACCTGCCCCTCTCCATCTCCTCAGCTCTGAGGTTACAATTACACGCCACCGTGCCAGACTTCCTTGTGCAGATTCTGGTGCCTGGACTCAGGTTCTCATCCTTGTGCGTCAAGCACTTTCCCGACTAAGACGTCTCCTCCGTCTCACTGTCGGACTTTGTGTGTGGCTCTGCTTCCCAGGACACCTCCAAGCCCCTTCAGAGGCCAGTCTCTTGCCCATTATCAGTTTTGCACAAAGAAGGGCAGGTGGGCCTTCTGAAGGGGAGAATGAAAGCGCCTGCTTTCCCTGCGTCTCTGTGACCACAGGAAGTGGTACCCCAGTCTCCTTGGAGATGGCCCAGATTTAGGAGAAGAAGCTCGGTGGGAGACACAGCCCAGCCTGCTCTCCAGGGCTGGGGCAATGGAGAGAGACTCCCCGAGCAAAGAAGAAATGGTACTACTGTGCCATTCAGGGATGTCATTGGAGGATCGAGAAGGCATTTCCATATTAGCCGAGGCTCCTTAGTCTCCTGCCCACAACCTCCCCCACATCTGGACCCCATTCTATCATTTTTGTAAATCTCCAAATACACCAGGTACATGTTGTTTAGCATCTCTCTCACGGTTTCCACTCTGGAAAGTTCTACCAAGTCCGTGGCATTGATTTCCAGAGGCAGCTGTACATTACTGAGGTGTTTCAGCCTGTACTTCCAACGTCATGAGAGGTGACAGAATACTTGGTGAGAAATTATATTTTTCTACTCTAAGACTACCTTGTCCGCTCTCAGATTATCTATCACCTGTAAAGCCTGATAGTCTCACAGTAGGTTTGATTTATTGTTTTGATCTATTTGTGTGTGTGTGTGTGTGTGTGTGTGTGTGTGTGTGTGTGTATGGTGTAGCATATATGTGTGTGCACAAAGGGCAGAGGAGGACACTGAGTGTCCCGTTCTGTCACTCTTGATGTCATGAACTGGGAGCTAGCTAATCTGGGGGCCAGAAAGCCCCAGAGATCCTCCTGTCTCCACCCTTCGCAAGGCTGGGGTTACGCGTGCTTGTACCATACCTGGCTGTGTAACATGGGTGCTGGGATCAAACTCACGACCTCATGCGTGTGCAACAAGTGCCCGAATCCACTGTGCCGTCTCCCCAGAGCACCAGGTGTGAGTTAGTCGAGAGCAAACGGCTGCTGGGGCTGGAATGGACTGGGATGGGCGCACTGTGAAAGTGGAGCATGCCGGGTGAGAGTCCAAAGGAGGAAGCATTGAAACCCTCCACGGAGTCGGTGTCACAGCTGGAGAGGTGGCTCAGCCGGAAAGAGCGCTTGCTGAGCGAGCATAAGAACCTGAGTTCAAATCTGCAGCAGCCACACAAAACGTGGCATCTGGCTTCATGTGCCTATAACCCCAGCGCTTCTAAGAACAGAAGCAAGGCGATTGCTGGGGTGTGCTGGCTGCCAGCCTCATTCAAGTGTCAGTGAGAGACCCTGTCTCAAGGGACTAAGGCAGAGAGTGATAGAATGTGACACCTGATGCTCTCTCTGGCCTCCATGGGCACATACACACCTGCACACAGAGATGTACATACAACACACACACACACACACACACACACACACACACACACATGCACACAGAGATGTACATAAAACACACACACACACACACACCTGCACACAGAGATGTACATACAACACACACACACACACACACACACACCTGCACACAGAGATGTACATACAACACACACACACACACACACCTGCACACAGAGATGTACATGTCTAGATGGAGCCTTTGGGAGACATAATATTCTACACATGACTTTGTAGCCCGAACCAGGCAGGAAGGAGACCCTGTATCCTCACGGTGAGGGAACAGCACACCTAAGGAAACACACACACACACACACACACACACACACACAGAGAGAGAGAGAGAGAGAGAGAGAGAGAGAGAGAGAGAGAGAGAGAGAGAGAGCGCTGTCCGGAAGGCGAAGGGCCAGCCTCCAGGCCCGCACCCCACTGCAGCCAGGCATACAGGCTTTGGAAAGCCACTGTCCCTCTCCGAGTTTCACATTTGTCAGAGGGGGGGCAAAGTACATCATGGCAGCGGTGCAGCCGCCTTGCACTCAGAGCAAAGACAAGGCAACACACGGGAGTCTCTGTGTGCTTAGCAGTGCTAAGTCAATGTTTGACTTTAATTATTTTGCTCCGCGTTTGAGGAGAGAGGAGAGTGTGCATAAGGCTTAAAAATAGTTCTCTCTGTAGTTGCAGAAAATGAGTTTGAGAAAGGGATGATGGTACGTTTGTTAACGAATTTACTGAGGTGAACTTATAGAGATATAAAGAAGGGTGGAGAGAGGGTGGGAGAGGGGGGATGGAGAGAGAGAAGGATAGAGAGAGGGAGGGAGGTTAATTATGAACCCAGATTCTAGAATCATTGGGTTCCATCGCCAACACCTCATAAGATAGGCAAGGTGGCACACAACTGTAATGTGAATGTGAGAGGTAGACTCAGGAAGGTCAGATGTTCAAGGGCATCCTCAGCTGCACAGCGAGTTCAAGACCAGCCCCCAGGGTATGTGAGACCCTGTCTCAGAACAAGAAAAAAGGAGACAGGCCTAAGTTAGGCTGCCCTGTCTTGTCATATGATGCCCTGTCCCATTGTGGAATTCTCGAGACCCCCCAACAGCAAGAGGAATGTTATTAGATGCAGCTTCCCCATCTTGGACTTCCAAGCCTTTGAAATCCCAGGCTGAGCTCTTCATAAATCACTCCATGGTCTGTCGTTACAGTAACAGAAATGGACTGGGACAGACTGTTTCCTTAAGGCAGGGGCCAGCAAACAGCAACCCAGGAGCCAAATCTGGCCCACCATCTGTCTCTGTATAGCACATAAGCTAAAACAGTATTCTAAATCCTTTTTATTGCTTTGCAATTATCATAACATAAAATTAATATTTCAGGGGATGGTTTCTTCATTTTTACTTCAATTAATTAATGGTTTTTTATTCATTATTTTTTGTCTGACAATTTCTTTTTTTAAGATTTATTTTTATTATTTATGTCAGTGTGTGTGTGTGTGTGTGTGTGTGTGTGTGTGTGTGTGTATGTGTGTGTGTCTGCAGGCAAAGGACAACCTTGAATGTGGTTCCTCAGGAACCACTCACTGTGTTTTTACAAGACTGAATCTCTCACTGACCAGGAGTTGACCAAGTAGGCTGGCCAGCAAAACCTAGGATGCCCCTGTCTCCAGGAAATACAAGCTGGAAAATACAAGAAATTACTGGAAATACAAGCCTGGGCCACCACACCCTGATTCCTTTTAAAATGTGGATCCGGGGGTCAAACTCATGTCCACATGTTTACAAGGCAGGCATTTTACCACTGAGCAATTTCTCCAGTCCTGTAAAGCTTTGTTGGAGCACATTCCTGCTCATCATCTGGCTGCTTTCTAGCTACAGAGGCAGGTTGAGCATTTGGAATAGCAACAGTATGGCCCACAAAGCCAGACACACCTGCATCTCGTACTTTGTGGGAAGGTCTGTTGACCCCTGATTTAATGTCTTCACAAGGTTAGGATGGGCCCACTTCCTTTGGGAAATAGACACTCCCCTTCTTTTCTCTATCTCCTCATTTTAGTGACTGATAGAGTTTACAAAAGAAAAAATGTGAGTCCCTGGTATTTTTTTTCCTATGGGTTTTTCACATCAACAATATCTGTGGCTATGTGGTTCCAAAGATCCCCAAAGAGGGTCAGATCATGAAGACGGGGTGCACACAGGTCCCCAACCATCTCCTTCTCAGTTCGATTTCCTAGCTTCTCTTCACTGTTCGTAGCTGGTGAAGCTTCAGAGGATCTAAAGTTTTTTTTATGGAAGGCCGAGTCAGTTCAAGTTCAGGTCATCAATCCACACTGCCCTGTTTATTCTCAATCTCACCTGTTTCTCCTCTTCTGTATGAGGCATCATTTGTATAAGAGCCTTAAAATGTTGGAGTGTCCTGGTCTAAATTGATTGACCAGGCCTGGCGTAGAGATTGAACAAGGGTCCCCACACTTCTGCTTTCGTGCTAAACCACTGGCCTAAGCGGCACGCAGAAGCTGTTAAAATGAAGATCAAGAATAACAGGGAGAGATTGAAATTTCGTATTTTTTAATTGGTACTGATGGAAGGGAAGCTGAATAATCAGTATCTTGAGTAGATGGAGTGAAGGTAGAAACAGCAAATAGATAAAATAATCGAGTACTTTCCATACAAGCACCCCGGAAGTCTTTAGAACACGAGTCATGGAAGAAAGAGGTCTTGCAGATACCTAAGGTACCATGTCCAGAGGGATTTGCTGGTAAAGCACTTGCCATACAATCATGAGGACCTGGGTTCAAATCTTCAGGATGTGTGTGAAAGCTCCAAGTGTCTAGTTTGGATTTGATGGGAGCTCAAGGTCATGCTTGTAGTTGACTTTGAGACTAGTCTGAGTTGTGTAAGATCCTGTCTTTAAAAGAGGGGGGAGCCGGGGCTGGAGAGATGGCTCAGAGGTTAAGAGCACTGACTGTTCTTCCAGAGGTCCTGAGTTCAATTCCCAGCAACCACATGGTGGCTCACAACCATCTGTAACGAGATCTGGTGCCCTCTTCTGGCCTGCAGTCATATATACTGTATACCTAATAAATAAATAAATCTTAAAAAAAAAAAAAAAAAAGAGGGGGGAGCCTAGAGAGATTGCTCAGTTGGTAAAGTGCTTGCTTTATAGGCATTGAGCAGCATCCAGAGGAACATAATCATCGGAGGCTGACTGCTGACTGCTGACCTCCACACACATGTGCACACCTATGTGTACACACGCGCGTGAGCACACACACACACACACACACACACACACGCATAAGGGGACATTGAGCCCTTCTTTAAACAAGGAGTCATAGTTCAAGACCAGAGGGCAGAAACACCTAGGCACCCGAAACAGAGGTCAGGGAGTTTTCACAGATGAGCATGCTGTTTTGTTGAGAACTTGTTCCACGGAAGCAGGGGATGGGCAGATTGTAACAACGGAGAGACAGAGAGGGAGGAAGAAGTCTTTTAGTGGAATGGCATTCCTCGTTGGTCCAGCAGAATCACCTCAGCCAAAATGCTGCCTGGGGGCAACTTAAATACCATACACCTGCCGCCTGACACTGAACGTCCCACCCCTGTGTGGAGGAGGTATATAGACTCTGGGTTCCAAGGAGCCCCCCAGGGACACTGGACAGACACCATTATCCCATGGATGTCCTTCAAGTTTTTTTTTTTAAATCTCATTAACATATACAGTCCAGCGCTCTTTTTCTAACTCAAAGTGAATGTCACCCCGAGACAACGGTGGAGCTGGATAAACCCATCAGTGGGGGGCTTGCCCCACTCTGTCTTCTATTTAATACAATCCTCACTATTAAAAAGCATTTGTTTTACGTTTACGTGCGTGTGTGTGTGTGTGTGTGTGTGTGTGTGTGTGTGTGTGTATGTTTGCATGTGTGACATGCCTGCAGATGTGGAGTTCAGAGGTCATTTGCAGATGTCAGTTCTCACCTTCCCCCCCTTGGGTCCTGGGAACGGGACTCTGGTCTTCAGGTTTGACAGCGAGCCATCTTTACTCACTAAGACACCTCGCCAACCCCAGTCCTCACTACCGTGATCCTTCCTCTCTGTCCAAGTGGTCCCTTTCTTCTACTTGCAAGGCAGGAGCTTGGTGAACAGAGACATCCTCGGCACCACCTCAGCAAGGACACCAGCTTTGCTCGTCTTCTGGTCTCTAATTTCCAACACCCTGTCTCCAGGATCCCAGCTCGGCTCTGTTGTTTACCTGGCCTGGGCATTCTTTTTCCTTCCCTGCAGATTACCATTTCTCCTTCCTTTCACCATGACCAATGGCTCACATCAGTCACAGGAACGAGCTTAATCAGGGAACAGCTTCAGTTATTGCGTCCGCAGAAGCTGCTTGTCCCAAGGACCATCTGTCTTCTCTTTCCCCTTACCAACCATAAAGCAACCATATGACCTAAAGAATGAGGTCTCTGATTAGAAAAAAAGTCATTGGGACAATATTAGGCTGTTCACAACTTGTTTATGGCCCCATGGGCATCCTGTAGCTCCTAAGTCCTCTCAGCTAGTCAATCTATCAGGTTGGAGGAGACATCTGAGGCGGTGGAGTAGGACAGAAGAAATCAGAAGTGCCTGCGCTAGCCCGGATGATCCAGTGCAGCAGATGGGCACATTGCGCATCCTTACTGATCATGGTATAGAGGCACTGGTTCAGGAGCCACCCAGGGATCCACCAGGTGCCTGAAACGGAATGTGTCAACCTCATCACACCAGTAGTGATGCCATATCTTAGTTATACTACACATCTGTAGTGATGGAGCCATTTCCATATGTAGTGGGTAGCCATTCCAGCTTTGACCTGGAAGTTCCAAACCCCCATTGAGGCTTCAATAACTGTCACGCCTACAAGGCGGGACCAAGAGAGGACCCTGAAGACTTGAGATCCGGATGGGCCAGCTCTCTTGGTTCCTGGACCCTGGACGTTGGAGGTAGACCGAGCAGAGTTCTCCAGAGAACACTGCCGGACTGCGCCACACCTTTCCCAGACCCTGTAACCTACCCCTTCACTTGTAAGTTACCACACAAAATAAACCTCCCTTTTAACTATGTGGAGTGGCCTTAATAATTTCACCAATATCCATAGGTCAATGGTTTCCAAATGCCTAGTGATGAGTTAGGAAGCTTTTTCTTTAAGACATTGTCTTGTGTGGCCCAGACTGGCCTCCAACTCAATAAGTAACCAAGGACGACCTTGTAGCACTCTCCTGTCTCCACTTCCTATGTGCTGGGATTACAGGTGTGCACTGCCACACTTGGCTTTATGTGTGGTCATGGGGATTGAACCTAAGGCTTCCTGCACGCTAGACAAGTGTTCTTCCAGCTGGACTCCATTTCCTGCCCCGAGTCCTGTCACCCATTTAATGATGACGACGTCTTTCTTCATGGTTTTACTGTAAAGAACTCACCTTGGAGCAATTCTGGAGGTCCAAAGAGTTTTCCAGATAGGAACGAGCTAGAACAATGTCAAGCAGGATGGCAGGCACCCCTCAGCATGCTCACACACAAGCTTACAGTGGTGACAGATGACCAAAGAGCAGCCGCATAGGAGAAGTGCAGCCTCACACCCTCCCCAGAGTGACCACTGGAGGCGTGGACACTAGATTACAGCAAGTCCAACGAAGACACAAGGATCGAGAGAACCTTTTACACACTGCAAAAATGTGACAGTGCAAAAATGTGTTGTCCGGGTCCCTATAGTGTCTGTTTGGAACCCTCTCTTCAAACAATTAAAAACAGACTTGATTTAAAGACGCAGTTTCCTTGATAAAATCTAAAAGAACTAATGCTTATAAAAAAAATTGGGCTCTTTTTCATGAAAAAATGTGTAAGGTTTATTACTATCATTATTTGTGTGTGTGTGTGTGTGTGTGTGTGTGTGTGTGTGTGACCACAGGTCAGAGGAGGGTGTGAAGTGACATGGTGAGCTGCCTGTGTGACTGCTCTCTTAACCACTGAGCCAACTCTCCAGCCCAAAGATTCTTTTTTAAAAAATATGAAAACCAGAGCTTATAAATTCCACTGCTTTAAGATGGAAAGCTAGGAGGCTATACAGATGACTCAGGCATTCCGAGTGTTTTCTATTGTTCTATAGTTCAGTTCTCAGCACCCACATGGGGCAACTCACCACCTTCTGGAACTCCAGCCCCAGGGGAAGCCTCTGACCTCACACACAAGTGCACTGCCTTAGTCAGGGTTTCTATTCCTGCATGACCAAAAGCAAGCTGGGGAGGAAAGTGTTTATTTGGCTTACACTTCCACTTGTTCACCACTGAAGGGAGTCAGGACAGGAGCTCAAGCAGGGCAGGAATCTGCAGACAGGAGCTGATGCAGAGGCCATGGAGGGGTACTGTTTATTGGCTTGCTTCCTCTGGCTTGCTCAGTCTTACAGAATCCAGGGATGGCTGCTGTGGATATTGTTCTGTATGCTGTGAATGTGTGTTGCTCTGATTTGGTTGATAAATAAAATGCTGATTGGCCAGTAGCCAGGCAGGAAGTATAGTATAAGCGGGATAAGCAGAGAGGAGAATTCTCTGGGAACAGGAAGGCAGAGTCAGGAGTCGTCAGCCAGACACAGGAAGCAAGGTGTGAAGACAGAGCTGAGAAAAGGTACCAAGCCACATGACTAAACATAAATAAGAATTGTGAGTTAATTTAAGTGTAAGAGCTAGTCAATAGTTAGCCTGAGTTAATGGCCGAGCAGTTTTAATTAATATAAGCATCTGTGTGTTTACTTGAGGGACGTGAGTAGGAGAGATTTGTCTCGACTGCCGGCCAGCTGGGACACAGGAAATTTTCCAGCTACAGATGGCACCACCCACAATGGGCTGGACCCTCCCATTGATCACTAATTGAGAAAATGCCTTACAGCTGGATCTCATGGAAGCATCTTCTCAATTGAAGTTCCCTTCTTTCAGATAACTCTGGCTTGTGTCAAATTGACACACAAAACCAGCCAGTACATGCACTTCCCTTCCCCCGCCACAGACACATGATCAAAAATAAAATGGATCTTTAATAGAAGTTTTACTCTTCTAGATTAATCTTAACGTTAAAATACTGTTTGACCTGGTAGTAAGGAAACACACACTCCAAGGTACAACAAAACAAGTCTCCCTTTTAAAAGAAGTAAAAAGCGTGTGTGAGGGGGGCAAGGCTGGGGGGTGGGAGGAGGGAGAACAGGGGAATCCGTGGCTGACATGTAAAATTAAATTAATTATAAAATAAAAATATTTATTAAAAAAAGTGTGTGTGAGATGTTAACTCCAATAATCTTTTGTGATTCTTGTTTTCATGAAACATGTTTTTCAAATATGGAGGCTTTTGCATAATACCACCTTTAAGCTTCAAAACATAGTTAAGAAAACATTTACATAATGAAAATGAAGAATTTAACATTTTACTTTTAATGTCAAGAATATGATTTGCAGTTTGGTCTCCATGGAGAAAAGAGCAATTTGCTTTATGCAAATAGAACGAACGTCGTCCAGGCTTTCCGTCAGAGTCTGGTAATTGCATTATGTTGCTTTTGAGGCTGTGGGATGCTGTCCCTTGTGACGTGGTGTTAGTCAAGCCCCGATAATCTAAAAAAGCATAAGCACCTAGAGGAATGTTTTCCCTTGAACATGCATAGACATTTTATTTTATTTGAGGAGGTGGTACAGCTTCACGGCTCAAGAAAATGCCAACAACACAGGTATCCGGTGAGCAATTCAGCTTATCTTTGTCTCTCTCGGACAGCCAGCCTGTTCCCACAAGTAACCACTCACATTAATTCTATGTTTTTCGTTACAGAGTTTGCTGTTTCCTGTAAGCAAGTGTGGGTGTGTGTTCTCATTGCTCACCTTTGCCCCCACACAGAGTGGACTGTATCCAGAAAGCGTCACTTTGCTGTCTTCGTGTCTTGCAGCTGGTAGCTTTTTATTAGCTACTCACATATGGCCTCCAGGTCCTTTGAGTTTG
Source organism: Peromyscus attwateri (assembly GCA_902168425.1). NCBI lineage: Eukaryota > Metazoa > Chordata > Mammalia > Rodentia > Cricetidae > Peromyscus > Peromyscus attwateri. The sequence continues at coordinate 27,249 of CABHPP010001635.1, read as the reverse complement.
GTAATGGTGTTATGTGGCATCACCAAGGTCTCTACTCAAGCCATGTCTTTGAGGTTTTATTCTTTAATTTTTGTGGGATGTGTGGGACTCACATGGTGGAACGAGAGAACTGATTCTCACCAATTGTCTTCTGACCTCCACACATGCACCGCGGCATGTGTGCACCCACATATGTAAAACAAACAAATAAATAAACATGTGTGATTTAGTATTAAGTCAGCGCAGTAACACACAACCGTAACTGCTGTGTTTGCGTGTCGTTTTCCTTGGTAATCACATAGAATGCCAACACTCCTGTGGTCCAGATGGGAAATGCTCCCCACGGCCTCACGTGTTGGAACATTTGGTTCCAGGTTGGTGGTGCTGTTTGAAAGGCGGAACCTTTAGGAGGCGGAGCCTTGCTGGAGGAAGTGGGTCACTGGAGGTGCGTCTTGAGCTTGTCCCCATTTCTTGTCTCCTCTCTGACTTCTGATTGTATAACTAAGGGGACCAGCTTTGCCTACTTTTGGTACCATGCCTTCCTTGCCACAATGGACTATGAGGGACTGACGATAACCCTGTCTTAGTCTTGTTTCTGTTGCTGTGATGAGATAGCCTGACGAAAGCAACTTAGGGGAGAAAGGGCTTATTTGAATTTACAATAGTCCATCATCCTGGGGAAGTCAAAGGGCAGGGACTTGAAGCAGCTAATCACACCCACAGTCAAGAGCAGAGAGAAGATGAATGCATGCACACTTCCCTGTGCTCAGCGCTCTCTCTCTCTCTCTCTCTCTCTCTCTCTCTCTCTCTCTCTCTCTCCTTTAGGCCCAGGGTCTGGCCCACAAAATGGTAGTAGGTCTTCTCATCTCAATTAACTCAATTATAAAATCCCTGGCGGCATTCCCACGGGCCAACACAATCCAGACAGTTCCTTCCGAGGTATTCCTAAAATGCTCTGAAGAAAAAGACTATTCCAGATCCAAAATAATTAGGAGCATGATTGTGGTTTGTAAATTGTAAGCCTAGGTATAGTAATACATAATGTAAAGGAATATTTATTGATAATTATAAAAGGAATGAAATATTCTAGTTCAGACAAAAGCATTAATATACCAAGTTCTAACACCTGGTCAGAATTCCATTAACTAAAATTTAATAGACTATGTGGAAACATAACAAATTCTGATATGACTAGCAATTTATCAATACAGAGAGAGCACAGTTGATTGCCTTGTCTAGACCTTATGTTTATGAGTCCTCCACTTGCTGAATAGTCCCACTAGGAAAATATTATCAGTAAAACCTACCCTCTCTTGAGGACTCAGAGCACTCTCTCTGAGAGACTCGATACATTTGAATTGAAAAAGAATCAGGTGAGACCATGCTGAACTTCAGTGCTTCAGAAAGTACACAGAATAAAGGTTTTTAAGTGTGTTCCTTCAACAATATTTATTGAGGACTACTGTGCACTACTAAAAACGTTCTGTGGCTGAATCAGAGTAAGAACCAACCTGATTCCATTTTAAGTCAGCGTTTTCTGAAGTGAAATGAAAAGTGCTCTGTTGCGTCCACTGGGTAGCGTTCCTGCTGTGGACGGTGCTGGTGGTACAAGTCTTGAACCTGTCTGCTGCACTACTTCCATTTCTGTTGCTGTGATAAAACACTTTGATCAAAGACAATGCTGGGGAGGAAGGCTTGTGCGGCTCACCGTTACAGATTACAGGTCATCGTTTCAAGGACGTCAAGACAAGAACTCAGGTAGCTAGCTGGTCTCATCACATCCACAGTCAAGAGTGGAGAGACCTGAGAGCACCGCTCTGTTAGCTAGCCGTCCTCGCTCCGATACAGTTCAGAACCTAGCCTAGGGACTGGTGCCACCCATAGTGGGCTGGGTCAATTAATCAATGAGATAGTCCTCCACAGACACGGCCCCGGGCCAACATGATCTGGATGATTCCTCAAGTCAGACTCTCTTCCTAGGTAGTTCTGGGGTATGGCACATTGGCATTTAAAACTAACTGACACAGTTAACACAAACAAGTTACTACTTGTGAGAATAAAATTCTTTTTGTACAAGAATAAAAAGTTGACTGAAGAAATGGTAGAGAATATGTATGTATGCACACACAGAATTGTATTAGATGGAGTCACTCTACCTTACTCTGATGGGATGATACCATATGCTGTGTCCTTAAGCCAAACAAAGCTGTGAGAAATGTTCAAACTTTGACTTGTTATAGCTGTAAATGTCACCAACAATGCTGAGTTTTGAGGGCACGAAAGGAAACGAGGGTCCATTAAGTTCAAAGGCATTATACCAAGAGAGATATTTATGTATTTTAGGAACTTGGTAAGTCCTATAGGTCAAGGTTCATATTAAATGGTATAACTTTTCCAATGTGTAAATAAGTAGTGTTGTGATGGGTTTTAATCATCCACTTGACACAATCTACATTGTGGGTGGCACTGTTCATTAGGCAAGGCACCCTGGACTGTGTAAGAGCAGAGGAACTGAGCTATGCACAAGCATGCCTCTCCTGACTGCGGATGTGGTGTGACGAGCTGCTTCAAGTTTCTGTAGCCTTGACTCCCCTATCATGGTGAACTGTGTCCATGAATTGAGAAATAAATTCTGAATAAATTTAGAAAATAAATTCTGTCCTCCCTCAAGTTGCTTCCATTGGGGTATTTTGTCCTAGCAAATGGGAAAGGAAACCTAGGCACCGAGTCTTAAAAACCACAGCCACAGTCTCTGGTTTCTGGGAATGCAGTCAGCTAAGCCTATAAAAAAAACCCCAAAAACCTGCAAAGATGAATTCTAGAAATGCTGTACAAAATAGTATTCAGTACCATCTTTTTTTCTTTAAACACCATCTTTAACTCACAGAAGAGTTGACAAATGGTTAAGTAATGTTCGGATCATTATCTCAGGAAGAGAAGGGTACAGGGGGCAGCATAAGGAGAGAGGAGATGTGGGAAGTACAAAATGCTATGTGGGGCAGTAAACCAGTTAGGAAGGCTTGCTGCTCTTGCAGAGGACCTGAGTTCGGTTCCCAGCATCCCAGCATATAGGTAGATAACAAGTGCCTGTAACTCCAGCTCCGGGGATCTGACGCCTTCTATTAGTCTCTGTGGATATCTAAACACACATGTGAACACACACACACACACACACACACACACACACACACACACACAGAGAGAGAGAGAGAGAGAGAGAGAGAGAGAGATATTTACAAACGTGCCATTAGACATGGAGATGGAGAGAGAAGTTCTAACATAAAGGAAATTGAAGTTTCAGAATAGCAGAGATGGAGTGTGGGATAGATAGTGATGTAATATAATAATTAATTGAGAATTATTGAGATTAATTATTATATAATAGTTATTGAGAATATCAGCAAGCTAATAAAATATAGCAGGGGCTGAAGAGATGACTCAGTAGTTAAGAGCATTTGTTGCTCTTGCAGAGGACCTTGGTCTGGTTCCCAGCACCCATGTGGTGGCTCACAATCACCCATCACTCCAGTTCTGGGGATCTGACCCTCTCTGCTGACCTCCTTGGTCACAAGGCACACATATGATCCACATACAGAAATGTAACCAAATCAGTCATACGTATAAAGTAAAATAAAAATAATGAAAAAAATATAAAATGCCAATCCACAGATTCAAGAATTAACACAAATTCCAGGAAATATTAAAAAGAAAAGAAGCCAACCTACATCTAGAGAGAACTAATGGGGAAGTAACACAGAAGCAGGTGAGCAGGGATGGCTCACCTCCGAAGGAATGACCATGTCCTAATGCCCAATCTCTCCTACCAAACACGGAAATCAGAATGCCACATCCTCAATGTGGGGGAAGCAAAAAGCTCCCAGATTAGTTTAGTCCTCAGTGGACAAGCCTTTGAGTGTAAGAGCAAAATCAGGAACTGCTGTCTTGTGATGTTCTAAGTTGTGGACTCTAGGGAAGCCGGAAAGAACTGAACAGAGAGGCAGGCCAAACACTGCAGCTCTCATATTATGGGCTGGGAGGCCACTGGATTTTTAAAATATTCTATATAGTTGTCACCAATCTTTGCTTACTCTTGAAGCTTGTTACTGCTCGCCAATAAAGAGATCTCACAGTTCCCTGTGGTCCCTTCACCCAATAGATAGTTACCATGTGACCTGTCACCATGTGACCTGTCACCATGTGACCTGTATCAGTGTCATTCAGAGGGAAGGTTGGAGGGAGCGGAGCCGGGAGAGGAAGAACATGGGTTACAGTGATGGTTGGTTTTAACTGTCAACTTGAGACAATCTGAAATCACTTGGGAAGAGAGTTCCAACAAGTGATTGTCTACATTGGGTTGACCTGGGGTCTGTGGTGGGTTGTCTTCATTGAGGTGGCAAGGCCTGCCCGTTGTGGGTGACCTAACTCCCGGAGTTTGGTTCCTGGGATGTACAGACATAGAGAAAGTGAGCTGAGCACTAAGCATGCACACATTCATTCTCTCTCTGTTCATCACTGAGGATGCGACGAGCTCCTGCCACGGGGACTTGCCCCAGGGGTTGACTGTAACCTGGAATTGTGGGCTAAAATAAACTTGGTCTCTCTTGAGTTACTTTCTTTCTAGGCATTTTATCACAGCAATACACACTAACCTAGGACAGTCACAGAGATGGGAAGGCCACACTGTCTCTTCACCTCTAATAATAAACTTGCATGTTTACACAGGTTGCTGCCTTAGACCTTGCTGAACAAATAGGAACCTTATAGAGTTTTATTTGTGCGTGCATTCGTGTGTGTGTGTGTGTGTGTGTGTGTGTGTGTGTTTGCCTGCTGAGGTCAAAAGAGGGCATCAGGTCTCCTGAAGCTGTGGTTATGGAAGGTTTTGAACTGCTTTATATGGTTGCTAGGACCTGAACTTGGGTACTTGGAAGAGCAGCAAGCGCTCTTAACCAGTGGGCCATCTCTCCAGCCCTGGGACCTTATGTTTGACTTCCGCAAGGCTGACATTGTGAAACAAAGCCAGCTGTAAGCATCCTTTCCAACCCGCTCTTTGGAAATTGCTGACCCAGGCATTGTTTTGACAGAACTTCATGGACTACCTTGCTGAGTTGGAATATTTTACTACAATCAGCTTGCTTCTTAATTTAATATGCCCCAAAGGACTTACTGTTTCTTTTACAGATTTAAATTGTATTATCTACCCTGTATTCCTTGTATTTGCAAGGCTGAGGCAGGAAGATCCCTTGAGCCCAGGAGTTTGAGGCCAACACAATAAAATCTCATTTTAAAATAAATAGACGAATATCAAAAAAATAAAGAAATTGCGTGTGTAGAAAGGTCAGCTAAGGGACCAATAGTGTGGTAGAGATTTTGTGGTAAGTGTTGGCTTCATTCCTTTCTGTGGGAGCCTTTAATAAATGCTGAAGTCTGGGATCTCAGGCTGTAGTTTTCTCCAGCCCTCAGTCTCTGCCCACCTCCCACTCCCTCACCCCCCCCCCATCTCCAACTGACTGCTCTGTGTGTGAGTGCTCCCACAAACCCAGAGCTTGCAGAGATGCCTTGTCTCCCGTCAGCTTGCTCTGGGGAATCCCGTCTCTGCCTAGAAGACCAGAGTTAGGGGCTGCTGCCATGGCCATCTAGCAGTCACGTGGGTTCTGGGAATCAGAACCGCGGTCCTCCTACTTGTGTGGCGAACATTGAGCCATCCCTCTAACTCCTGGAACCCACATTCTCTACAACAACACATCACAATGACTGTTGCCTAGTACAGTTAAATAATCCCACAGTCTAAGAGGCCAAGGGATTCCTCAAAGGAAACCAGTGAAGGAACCCACAATCTGTAGCCGCCCACAAAGGAAAGTGAAATTTGTGCCCATTTGGCTGAGCATTGCTCAGCAAGGTAGGGTGAGAAGTTTGAAAGGGGAGTGAGTCTGTGTAAGGTTCTGAGAGAGCAGACGGAAGAACCAGAAAAGGACCGTGTCACAGACTGAAGCTGGGCTGGTGGTGTTCATCTAAGGTCCCAACATTTGGAAGGTTGAGGTAGGAGGAGCATTGATTTTGAGGCGACTCTGGGCTATAGACATAGAACTATCTTAAAACAAACAGACAGACAGACAAACAAACAGAACACCATTGGAAACAGTAACAGAGCACCTTGGGAAAATGTATCTATTATCTTAGCAGGACGGTTTTTAACCCTTTACATGCATAGCACTGCTTTGGCATTCTGGTGAGGCCTGTAGATCTAGTCATTCATTCGTTCATTCATTTATTCGTTTCATTGCACTGTTCTGGGAGTTTTATTGAGCTAGGGCCTTATGCATGTGAGACAAGCAGTTGACCACCGATCTGTATTCCAAGCCCTACAAATCACTTTAAATGTTGAAACTACAAATATACAAAACAGCAGATTTTGGGCTGTGGAGATGGTACATTGGCTAAAGGTGCTTGCTGCCAAGCCTGAAGACCTGAGTTTGATCCCAGGGACCCACGTGGTGGAAGGAGAGGACTAAGTCCCAAAAGTTGTCTTCTAACTGCTACATGTGTACCATGGCATGTGTGCACTACCACAGGCATGTGGACATACGTATGCACACACACACATACACCTGCCACACATGTAAATAAATGTAACAAAACCTTTAAAGGTCTTATACAAGCAAATAATAAGAATGTGCCAAACTTTGAAAAGAAGGCAATTTGAGTTACAAAACCATACTTCTCTATTAATGTTGCGCTTAAGGTTTCACTGTGGTCCGACAGCTACCACCAAGTTTGAAGCGGTGTTAATACGTTGAGCTTGCAGACGTAGATCAAGCTGATGCTGCAGCTGGTATTAATACACAGAGTCATCTGTGCAACCGAGGCTGTAGCCTCTAGGTAGGGAGCGTCGCTACCCAGGATAGGATGCAAACTTTCAGCAAGGACTGCCCCAAGATGCAAAGTTTCCGTGAGAGTGGATTCTTTTTGGGGATGCCAAGTGGTAAGAATAGAAGGCAGACATGGATCAGCTAAGGCAGGGACCTCAAAGCAGCAGTTCTGAAAAGTCTGCGGCTGGAGGCCAGGAGTGCCAGAAGAGAGCTCTGCTTTCTTGTTCACCTCTGCCTACAAGTTATAGGCAACTGACACCGAGTGGAGGTGCCTGGACCCACCAGCTTATCCACTCCTTACATCTCACCCCAGTTTCTGACATAAGTCGTTTCAAAGTCCCCACACCGTCAGCTCCACAGAGCCCTGTTTCCTGGGACCCCCCCCTGCTTACTGGAGCTCTGCCCTTGCCCACTCTCTGTCTCCACAATAAACACATCTGTGGTCTGTGAATTTCAGCCTTCAAATTTGAGAGATGAGAATCCAGAGGCTATTGACTTGAGATGGTTTTTGTTGCCGTCTGATCCTCAGGACCCTGGGTCCCTGAGAAAGGCTCCGTCATCCTTAAAGTCCCCACAGTCACTCCATATCATCATAACATTCCTGTGTCACCACAAGGACGAGGAGGTAGACTGATGGCCCAGTCTCCGGGAACTCACTTTCCAGAGTGACTACTGAGGGTGTGGTCGCCCACAGCACCGGCCTGCGGTAGGGGAAGTCACATGTCCACTTGTGATCTTGCACAATATGGTTCAGGTGGCTTTGAAGACCCGTGATGAATATCTGCTAATAAGAGAGATGTGCATGCGTGTGCGCACACACGCGCGCACACACACAGGAAACAGGTAGATTAAATATTTCCCTGAGGTGCATTAAGAGCCTTTATTAGGAATCTTGGAAGCGCCCCGTGATCCCTCCCACCTCTTCAGATCTCTGCAGCACTGTGAACTTCTCAAAGCATGTGCCAGCCATCATCTGATTTGTTTTCCACCAGCACTCCGGGGGCAGCAGTACAGGGATTATTCTTTTGTTTCTCCTTCTGAAATCATACGTACTTAAAGCAGAGAGCCCCAGAATTAGAGCACAAATTCAAAATGGAAGGAGCGGGGAGAGCTGGGAGAGCTATTTTCTCTTCTTTAATGAAATGGAATATTTCATATATCTTAAAAAAAATCTTTGCTGCTAAATTTAGGGAAAGGAAGTCCTGAGTGCTTAGTGAGAGGGAATGCATTTTTTTAAGGTCAAAATTAAAAAGAAAAAAAAAAAGCCTATACTTTAAAAATAATCCAAACAATATGGGAGCACTGAAGAAAGTACTTTACATTCCCACCCCAACAGCCGCACATCAGATGAGGTTTGGCGAGAGGGCTCAGAGGATGCAGGGGCTTGCTGCCAAGCTTTGCTGTCTGAACTCGATCCCGGGGACCCACACAGTGAAAGGAGAGAACTGCTACTTCAACTTGTTTTCTGACCTTCACATGCATGCCGTGGCGCATGCGCTTGCTCAGACACTCACGCACGCCTGCGAAATAAAACACACATGGTTAAATAAAATTATAACCGGGCTGGAGAGGTGGTTCAGTGGTCAAGAGTGCTGCTCTCCCAGAGGACCTGAGTTCAGTTCCCAGCACCAGCGTTGGGCAGCTCACAGCTGCCTGCAGTATGGCGCCCTCTTTTACCCTCTGTGGGTGCTGCATGCACATAGCGTAAAAACACTCACACAGACGCACAAACATACAATCTTAAAAAACGGGCGGTGGTGGCACACGCCTTTAATCCCAGCACTCGGGAGGCAGAGGCAGGCGGATCTCTGTGAGTTCGAGGCCAGCCTGGTCTACAGAGCGAGATCCAGAAAAGGCACAAAGCTACACAAAGAAACCCTGTCTTGAAAACACACACACACACACACACACACACACACACGCACACGCAAAACAAGAAAACCATTTACAAAAACAAAACAAAATCCGGTATTGGTTGTAGTATTAAGGCCACTCCACGTAGTTAAAAGGGAGGTTTATTTTGTGGGGTAACTTACAAGTAAAGGGATAGGTTACAGGGTCCGGGAAAGGTGTAGCGCAGTCCGGCGGTGTTCTCTGGAGAACTCTGCTCGGTCTACCTCCAGCGTCCAGGATCCAGGAACCAAGAGAGCCGGCACATCCGGATCTCGGGTCTTCAGGGTCCTGTCTTGGCCCCGCCTTGTAGCATGACAGTTACTGAAGCCTCAATGGGGGTTGGAACTTCCAGGTCAAAGCTGGAACAGCTACCCACTACAATCCGGTGAGAGAGGGGTGCCTTATCCTCTCAGAAGAGACATCAGCAGTGGTGGTTAGTTTTAATTCAACTTAGTACAATCGGAATCAACTAAGAAGAGAGTCTCCATGGGGGAATGCCAATGTGGGATTGGACTGTGGGCGTGTCTCTGGGGGAACTGTCTTGAGTATGTTAATTGTGGAAGGAAGACCTGCCCACTGTGGTGGCACTGGCCCCTGGACAGGGCAGTCTGAATTGTGAAAGAAACAGTGAGCCAAGAACCGGCACGCAAGCATTAACTCAATTTTGTCTGCTTTTAACTGTGGAGGTAGTGATTCAAGTTCCTAACGCCTCAACTTCCCCTGAAATGATGGACGGTAACCTGAAACTATAAGACAAGTTGCGTTTCCAGGTGAATTTCATCACAGGAGCGCGAGGCAGCTGGTCACATGGTGTCTGTAGTCAGGAAGCAGAGAGAGTTGAATGCTGGGGCTCAGCTCACTTTCTCCTTTATTCAGCCTGGAATCCCAGCCTATCTGATAGTGCTGCACACATTCAGGGCGGGTCTTCCCATCTCGGTTAATCTCACCTAGAAATTCCCTCACAGACAGGTTCAGAGGTTGGTTTCTATGGCAATTCTAATCTCATCAAGTGGACAAGATTAACCATTGCACTGGGTACTGGGAACTTCTCAAGTGTATTGTCATTGGAAAAATTATGTGTGTCTGGGCTGGTGTCTTTGTACCCCCACGTGTGTGGAGGCTGGTAGAGGGGTCAGATCCCCTGGAGATGGAATCACAGGTGGTTGTAAAACGCCTGATGTGGATGCTGGGAACAGAACTTGGGTCTTCTGGAAGAGCCCAAGTACTTTTAACTGCTGAGCCATCTCTCCAGCCCCTGTAATTGTAGTCCCATGGGGCCACTCCTGTGTACAGTGTTGGCATATGCACACTTTAGTGTTTCACACTCTTGGGCTCCATAGAAATGTCACCACACAGTCACTATGCCCAGGGCTTTGCACTTTCGTTTAACATAGCATTTTTGAGATTCCCTGTGCTGCTGCATACATCCCAACCCCATTCTTCTTCCTTCTGACTGTTCAGTGTTCTGTCACACACACACACACACACACACACACACACACACACACTACAATCTGATTGTTCCCTTTCCTTTCGATGAAGAACTTTTTCGATTTGGAGTTGTGAATAAAATTTTATACTAAAAATGTTTACAAAGCCTTTGGCATATATTCATTTTTATGTGTCTTAGGTAATTAGCTTGGAGTAGGATTGCTGGGCCGTAGAGAGAGCACATGTTTACATGTTCTAAGGAAGCGCTTAACGGTTTTTCCAAAGTGCTTTCCATTTTATGCTCTTCCAACTGCTCGAAAGGACCCCCATGGCTCTCCATGCTGCAGTGGCGGGTGCTGCCAGTCTTTGAAGTTTAGGGCATTCTGGTAGCGACAGCAAGATCTCTGGTGTGTGCATCTGCAGTCCAGTGGTTCATTTTGTTTAAGATTTGTTTTTATTTTAATGATGAGTACATATATGTCTGTGTGTGGTTATCTGCACACATGGGCACAGATGCCTACAGGGGGCAGAAGAGGACATCAGATCCTCTGGAGTTGGAGTTACATGGTTGCTGGAAATCAAACTCAGGTCTTCTGGAAGAGCAGCAAGTGCTCTTAACCACAGAGCCATCTTTCTAGCCCTCATGATCCATTTTAGGCACTATTTCATGAGCTCTTAAGGCATTTGGATGTTTTCACAAGTAAAATGACTTCTCAAATCTTTTGTTTATTATTTTAGATCAGTAATTTGGCTTTACTGGCTTCTAGTTCTTTTCCTAATTCCTTATTTTACTTTTACTTTTTAATTTATAATTTATGTGTGTGTGTATATGTGTGTGTGCGTGGCAGTGTGTGTGTGTGTGTGTGTGTGTGGTGTGTACATGGCAGTGTGTGTGTGTGTGTGTGTGTGTGTGTGTGTGTGTGTAAGTAGAGCAAGTAGAGAACAACTTGCAGGCACTGAACTCCTGTGCTTGGACTCCTGTGTCCAGAGGGGACTTGAACTCAGGATGTCAGGCTTCCGTGGCATGTGCTTCTTCCCACTGAGTCATCTTTCCAGCTCGAGGTTTTCATTTCTCATCCAGCCTAATTTATTAATTTTGTTTATATGTGTCTGCACATGTTCATATGTGTGTGCGTACTATGTGTGTATGGACGTGCATGTATATGTATGCAGGTGCAAATGAAGGCCAGAAACCAAGGCAGTATATCTCCTTCAATTGTTCTCCTCTTATTTTTTGAGACAGGATCTCTCATTGAGCCCGGAACATTCCAATTCATCTGTACTGACTAACCATCAAGCCCAGGATCTCCTTGTCCCCACCTCTCAGGGCTGAGATTGTAAGTAGATCCTGCCCCACGGAGTTTTTCCTACATGGGTTCTGGGGTTCAGGCTCAAGTTCTCATGCATGCATGGCAAGCACTTGGTCTACTGAGCCATGTCTGCAGACCCTAATTTATCAATAAAAATAATTTCGGTTTTCACATGTCCACCTCAGTTGTGTGTGTGTGTGTGTGTGTGTGTGTGTGTGTGTGATGAGTCAAGGTCCTGTCCTGTGAGGTATAGTCCTGTTTCTAACCAGCTCCTCCACTTCATCACTCCATGATGAGGGCTGTCCCTCTGCCGTGGAGCCTGAAACAGGTGCCCTTGTTGTGACAGCACACCTAGCAAATGTCACACGGGGAGAAGCTGTTGACATGAAGAAACATTCCTGTGTTGATAGGTCTTACAGCCTCCAGGCGCTCTGGCTAACCCCCAAAGCTCTTGGAAGCTCTGTGGTCTCTCCTCATCCCTCTGAAGCCCCACTGCCTACCACAGGCTGGATCCCCATAAGCATACCCTATTAGGGAGAGGGCCACTTTGTCCCTTTAGGTTCTGTGTCCACCGCTCTCTGAAAAACACAATATTTTCAGTTTATTCATTTCTGATGTCTTTAGTTGTTATTTTGGGTCTGCTGATGTGTGGTGACAGTCTCCATCCATCACAGCTGAAAGCTAGACACTTAGGTCAGTGACTTCCAGCCAATGTCTAGGTACTTAATCTCACATCTTTATCCAGAGCTGGACTTTTTAACAAATCCCAGACTTTATTTCTAGTTAGCCTAAGGGTCCATAGGGTCTACATGTATATAACTGAAATGGTGGTCTCTCTCTTTCCTCATAAATCATTTCCTACCTGGAATTTCTTGTCTTGAAGGGTATCTTTCCCTTCCCCAGTCTCTATCCAGTGGCTCTCTGTGTGTTTTTCACTTTTTCTTGTTCTGTGGCAAGGTCTCATGGAGTTGACTTGGAACTTGTTACATAGACAAAGATGATCTTGAACTTCTGATTCTCTGGCCTCCACCTCCCCAGTGCTGGGATTCCAGGAATTCACCACCTCCCCCAGTTTAGGCAGTGCTGGGGATGGACCTCAGGAATTCTGGGCAAGCACTCTACCAACTAAGCCATGGCCCCAATGCACTCTTCACTTTGTGTTTCAGTCCCCGTCTCTGGACGTGTCTGCTCTCCACGCCCATCCACGGTCACTAACGTTACTGACCCCCGTGTCCGTGTCTTAGAATTCCACCATTCCAATGTCTCAGCTGTCACTCCTTGGTTCAGTCGTGATCAGTTGCCAAAGAGTCATACTTGCCTGAACTCCCATCTTTCTTCCCTCAGCCCCTCCCCCAATTCCTTCTCTACTGTGTCTCTCCACATTCTCTTCTTGACTTACTTCAATAGTGCTCCTTAGAGATGTTTTCTGAATGCTCAAATACAATCGTCCTCCAAAAGTTTAAATACTCCTCATGGCTTCACTCATTTCCTTAGAATAAAGTGAAAACCCTTCTCCAAGTTCCTCATAGCTCACCCAAGCCATCTTCTCAGTCACACGCCAATCAGTGTTCATCGATGCTTGGGGCTGCTGCAGGGCTTCCCAGGGGTATTACCAGTCCCATTGTGTTTCCATGCGACTAGGACCTCAGGGAGTGCTGCAGCGTTGCCAGCCAGCTGGAGCCCTGCAGGGAAGGATCTCAGCTGTCCTCTAGCAGCCCTGCTAGGCTCTGAGCCCTGAGCAGAACTCAAACTCATCCGACATCAAAGAGCCCACTCCCACTCACCCCAGCCCGGCTCATGTGTCTTCCTTGGCATGTCCACTGGCAGAATACCTCTTCCTGCTCTTCCATGTCCCTGTGCAAACATATCAAGCTGTCTCAGTGTCTTAATTTATACTTTGTTGTTTATCTGTGTGTGTGTGTGGTGTCTATGTATGTGGATGATGCATGTGAGCACACACATGCCATGGTGTGCATGTGGAGGTCAGAGGACGGTTTCTGAGAGTTGGTTCTTTCTTCCCACCATGTGGATTCCGAGAATCAAACCCAGGCTGGCCAGCAAGCCCCCCTGACCACTGAGCCATCTCCCTGGATTGCTTGGCCTTTTCTAACTGCCACTCCCCCTTTGCAGAGTAACAAATCATTCCCCTGTTGGGGGTTCCATTACAAATGGAGCTACGTGTTGTGTTCCTGTTGCTGTTTACCAGTCTGACTTTTAGGGGAAATTTTCTGCCTCAGTGTACCCCATTAGGCTGAGTACAGCTTTGCTAGTTTAGGTGGGAAATAATCATTGTGCACAGGATGTAGCCTCATTATGGGGAGCTTTGAATTTGCTTGTGGGATTTGTATTTTTTTTCCCTAGTAGACAATGGGATGCATCAGGATGGGTGGTGGAACGGACTATGCCATGTTTAACAAAATACAGCAGCAGACGAAAGAACAGTGGAAATGTGTGTTGGAGGCAGGAAGGGCAGATCTCGGTCTAGATGCCAATCTCCCTCTGATATTACCCGAAGTCATGTGATCGTTTTCCTGTGGAGAACAACTGGTCAGTTTCTAAATTGTTACCATGCTTACTTTCAATATCTGACTTAATGTTCCAAAGCTTGGTTTGTTTAAATCAACCAGTAAATATTCATAGATGCTTTTTTTGTGTGTGTGTATGTGTGTGGGGTGTATGTGCATGTGTGTGTTCAGGAGTATTTGTTCAGGTGTGTGTATACAGAGACCAAAGTCAATGTTGGACCAGGGTGTTTTCCTCTACAATTCCATACCATTTGTTTCTTTATTTTTAAGTTATGTGTATTTGTGTGTGTGTGTGTGTGTGTGTGTGTGTGTGTGTGTGTGTGTGTGTTTGTGTACTTGAGTCCAGGTGCCCACAGAGCACCTTGGATCCCCTCGAGTTGGAGTTGCAGGTAGTTGTGAGCTGCCAAACATGAGTACTGGGAACCAAACAGAGCAGCAAGTGCTCTTCACCCGTGAGACACCTCTCCAGCTCCCTGCAATTTGTTTTTTGATACAGAGTCTTTCACTGGAGCTAGAGCTCGCCAGGTTGGCTAGATTGGTAGACCAATGACCTGCCAGAAATATGGCTATTTCTGCCTCTCCCGTGCTGGGATTACAGGTATATCCTGCCGTGCATAGCTTTTACATGAGTGCTGAGGGTCCACACACAGGTTCTTTCCATGCTGAGCCATCTCCCAGCCCTGGCAAAGGTTCCTGGATGCCATTGGCTGGGCTGTCCACTGTGTCTGAAGGAGCTCCTTTATTTATGACATAGCTACACATTCTGCTTCCTGATGGGATGTGTGGGCTGTCACCTGTTGTGGGATAATCTTTTTGCAACACTGTGAAGACTTGTCCCTCTGATTGGTTTAATAAAAAACTGAACAGCCAATAGCTAGGCAGGATTTTGGGGGCAGAGAGAATGCTGGGAAGAAGAAGACAGAGTCGCCAGCCAGGCACAGAGGAAGCAGGAAAGCAGCATGGGCAGTACAGAGTGAAGGTAATAAAGCCACGAGGCAGAACGTAAATTGATAGAAATGGGTTAATGTAAGTTACAAGAGCTGACTAGAAACAAGCCTAAGCTAAAGGCCAAGCTTTCCTAATTAAAAACAAGTCTCTGGGTTGTGATTTGGGAGCTGGCTCATGGGACAGAGTAAGACCCTCCACAGTCACTACTCAGCTCCCAGGCAGGTGCAAATCCAGGCACTGTTTGTCTCCCTCCTGTGACTCACTTACCCAGATCCAACCCACTGACCCCCAGGCTGGACAGAGCAGGTATGTGAGCTCCTGCAGGCAGCCGAGTTCATTCTATAACTCTGCCAGCTCCCAGCTCTGTCATAGCCTCCTCTCTGTTGTTTTCTCCTTGGACCAGGTTTTCTGGTTCATTAACTTTATTGTAGAGTTGTTTGGCTGAAAACCACATCAAACACATTTTGGAAAAGGCAGGCTATAAATAAAAGCAATGTGAAAAAGGAGCAATAGTGTACCATGAAGGGGGGGGGGGAAGGTCATTATGGAAACTGTATTAAATGTAGACAGAAAGACAAAAGTGAAAATTATACTTAAAAATTATTTATGTGTATGTGTGTGCATCTCTGTGTGGGTATGCACACAGTTGTGAGGCCGGAAGGGAGTGTCAGATCCCTTGGAGCTGGAGTTACAGGCAGTTGGGAGCCACGTTGTATGAGTTCTAGGAACTGAACTCAGGTCCTCTGTAAGAGCAAAGAGATTGCTTAGCCATTGAACCATCTCTCCAGACCTGAAAATTGTCCTTTTAGAGGATACCAGCTTGTGTGTCTAGGCCAGGTGACAACCTCAAGTGTCGTTCCTCAGGTATAATTGATCTTGGTTTTTGAAACAGCTTCCCTCACTGTCCTAGAGCTCACTGATTAGGCTAAGTTGGCTGCCCAGCCAGTCTCAAGGATCTGCCTGTCTCTGCCATCCCACAGTAGGATTTCAAGCAAGTGGCATTGTAACAGAACAGGCTAGAATTTTTAGAGGAAATAAAAGTAAGTAGAGAAGAGGGAGAGAGGAGGGGTTTCCAGGGAGTGAGGGCTTCCATTAGCTGAGCATTGATACCCAAGGTAAAGGAAGCTCCACAAGACTCACTGTCCACTCCACACTAGTCACTAGCAAAACCAGTTCTTCTCACTTGTTGCTCTGCCTCCTGGAGACATTTTTTTTTTTTTTATTAAACTTCCAAGAGCAAACAAAGACCTCCAAGAGCCAACATTTTCTACCTATTGTTTAAAGCCTTGTGACCGCTTCTTCCCATTCAAAAACAAGGGCTGATTCTGTGCGACACGTGGTCCTTACCCTGATTTACCTGAACCTGTGCTAGAATAAAACTCTCTGCTGCCAATTTCTGTTTCATGGTTTGTTTTAGTAGAGGTGGTAGGCAGGGGAAGAAAGACATTAAACACTGAGTGGAAATATCAACCCTGAGTGAGGTGTGTTTGTGTGGGGTGTGTGTATATATGTGTGTGCACACATGTGTGTAAACATGTCTGTGTGGCATGCATGCATGCATTTGTGAATGTGTGTATATGTGTGCTTGTGCTTGTGCTTGTGTGTGAGGGGCAGAGGTTGACTGTAGGTGTCTTTCTATATCAAACTTCATCTAATTTTTTTGAGACAGGGTCTCTCGCTGAACCTGGAGCTCACTGCTTGTCTAGAACAGTGGGCTAAGAGCCCCGGGCATCCTCCTGTGTCTGCCTCTCCAGAGCAGGACTTGCTGGCGTGCACTTCCACACCAGGCCTTTGATAGGGACGCCTGGTGTCAGAACTCAGGGCCTCACGCTTCAGTACAGTAAGCCCTTGCACGCCGAGCCATCTCCCTAGCCTGCTGCTTTTACACTTCCAAATGCAACAGCAAGAATGATATAACCACGTCTCTGTGCGTGGAATTTTAGAATTTACCAAATACAACTTAGAGACTTCTCCCGTCAGTGCAGACAACTATCATTATTGTTGTACAGTGTCCCATTGTCCCCTACTGAGTAATCTATAATGAGACTTTCATTGTCGGAGACTTGGGTTGTGTCCAATCTCCTTCTAACACAAACAGTGATGCAATGAAGATTCCATGCTGTGGTTAACACTTGTCATTTTATGTGAGGACACTCAGGCCTGTCCAGTAGACGAGGAATCCTCATTGCCAAGCCAGCCACCATGTAAACAAGGTTTCAGCTTGAAGAGCTTTTGCCAAATTGGCTGTGTTTGTTAATATGTTGATATCAGAATAATGTTTGCCTTAAAAAAAAATGTGTGATGGGTCAATAGTCAAGAGCACTTTCCTGTTCTTGTAGGAGACCAGAGTTTGATTCCCAGTACCTACACCAGGTAGCTCACAACTGCCTGCAACTCTAATTCCGGGGGATCTGACACCATCTTCACCACAGGCACCTGCGTGTGCACGCGCGCGCGCGCGCGCGCATACACACACACACACACACTAAAAAAATAAATAAATAAAAGTATAAAAATGTATTCCCTGTGTTCTTAGTTTTCTTCAATCTGGTGGAGAGTATTTAAGGTTGATTTTCTTTTTCTTTTCCTTTTTCTGAAAATATTTGATCTTTTTTTTAGTGAATCTACCTGGTGTTGGAGTTTCCTCCATGATACCGTTTTTTCAATTATAGTTTCAAATTTCTAACTGAATTATGCAATGTGACATTACAAAAGGAGGAAACTATCCATGGCCGCATTTCACATAGACACTTTGGTTGCAAAAATGTCACTTTACCAATGATTTCCAGTGTTTCGATCCCAACTCTGAAAAGCTGACTTGGCTTAGGAGAATGGCTCAGTTACTAAAGTACTGCATTGCAAGATGAGGACTTGACCATGATCCTCAGAGTCTGACTATAAAGAGCCATGGGCTGGAGAAATAACTCCACAGTGAGTGCTTACTGCTCTTCCAAGGAACCTGAGTTTAGTTCCCAGTGGCCATGTTGGGCAGCTTATGACTTCCTGTAACTCCTGCTCCAGAGCACCTGGCGCCCTCTTCCGGCCTCTCTAGGCATCTGCACAGATGTGAGCATAAGCAGACATGACTCTCACACACACATACACACAACAACAGTAACAAAAGAGCTATGCATGGTGGTTCATGCTTACTATCCCAGCACTGGGGAGGTGGAGACAGGTGGATCCCTGGGGCTGACTGGCCAGTCAGCCTAGCCGAGTCAGGAAGTTCCAGGTCAGTGAGAGAGCCTGCTTCTAAACACAGGTGGTCAGCACCCGAGGAACAACCTTTATAGGAAAAAAAAAGTCCTCTTTTTATCTATTCTTGACTTTCAAACCCATCTTGGCGGGTAAAATCTCATTTACATCAAAAGCTAGACAGCGGACCAGGCATGGGGCAAATGCCTTTCATTTCAGCACTCAGGAGGCAGAGGCAGGAGGATGTCTGTGAGTTCCAGCCCAGCCTGGAGTCCCAGGACAGCCAGGACTAAATAGAGAGACTCGGTCACAAACAAACAAGCAAGCAAGCAAGCAAGCAAACAAACAAACAAACAAGCAAACAGAGCTGAATCTCTGCAGATCTTTCTCCTCCTGGTGTGTGTACTAAGGATTTGCCCCAGGCAGAGGGTGTAGGGAGGAAAACCCTGAACCACAACACACTTCCAAGCCTCCCCCCTCTCCTTATAATCAAACACGCACACTTCAGGATTCTTCATCACATTCTTTCTAATATTTTTTTTCACTTATTTATATGCCACAAACACTGTTTCCATACCCTTAAATACTTTCCATCAACATGATTTAATAATTCTGAAGAATTCAATTAAACATGTCGTGGGAACGAAAATAAATTGCTTGGTTTCTCTAGAGAATGGTAGCATAATTCACTTGAGAGAGGTTTCGTTGTTGTTAGAATAGAGAAACTCGTCAACAGGCTTTGTTTTTTCAAGTATTTTATTGCTGAATTATGTGGGTGTGTGCACTTGAGTGCAGTGCCTGTACAGGCCAGAAGAGGGCATCAGATTCCCTGGAGCTGGAGTTACAGGAGGTTGTGAGTCACTTTCTGCGGGTGCTGTGAACAGAACTTGGGTCCTCCGCAAGAGCAGCAAGGGATCTTAATTGCTGAGCGATTTCTCCAGGCCCCCAAGGGACTTTTTGTTTGCTAAGGATCACGGTCTGAAGTTCAAGACAGGGAAGAGATTGACGTGATGAGGCAGTTCCTTCCTTTCTGGGCTGTGAGTGAGGGCGGGAAGGCCTAGGACTCAGCTAAGCGAGAAGGATGTGAGTGCTTATAAGAGCTGTCAGCAGTGGCAGAGACAGAGGAGCAGCTTCAGATCGTCACCCGAGGCAGCCAGAAGAGTTCCGTTAAACTGGATCTGTGGCTTAGCCTCGGACATTTAGCATTAGACAGTATGAGGCAGGGTTAGACTTTCTTAAAAGATATTTTTTTAAACCTAAGTTAAGCACCAGGGTTAGGAGACAGAGGTCCTCAAAAAGAAAACCAGCATGGCTGCTGACTTCTCAGAGAAGAGTCACAGCTCGTGAGGTTTGTGTACAGGGTTTTGCTGGTTTCTTAATTTTATGTATAAAAGTATGGATGTATGGATGTATGGATGCGTATGTGTGTGTCTCTCTGTGTGTGCATGCATACATGCACCTTGGCATACATGTGGGTGTCAGAGGAGAACCTGCAGGAGTTAGCTCTCCTCTCCCCCCACGTGGGTGGGTCCCAGGCATCGAGCCCAGGCTGTCAGGCTTGCTTCATGAGACGCATCTTTATCTACGGAGCCTTCTCCCCAGCCCTCAATCCTCTTTTAGCCTTCTTCTTTATGAAAGAGGAGTATGTTTTCTGTGTCAGCAAGGGATTCCCTTTGTTCTACAGGTTGCTGTTGGAACTCTTCCCCGGCTCTCCTGCCATGTTATTAAATAACCTGATCACCACAAATAGGTCCCGGTGCCTTTCTACATTAAATCAGCTCTTGCAGCCATTCCCCGCCCCCAACTTTATAACGTGGGCATGCACAGGCTATGACACCTACATGGAGGCCAGGAGACAACCTTGGGTCTGGTCCTCACCTTTCCACCTTATTTGGGACAGTGTTTCTTGTTCATTGCTGCATGCACCAGGCTAGCTTCCAAGGATTCTCCTGTCTCCACCTCCCATCTCACCCCAGGAGCTCTAGGGTTACAGGTGCTGCCTCGTTGAGCTTTACATGGGTTCTCCCATTTGCATGGACGCTCTTTACCCACAGCCCAGTTACACCCATTTAAAAGGCTTGCGACCTGGAGCGGTTTTGCTTGGAGTCTGCATTTAACCTGCATCTGTAGAGTCATGGTCTTATGAGAACTGCTGCTATGCATACAGTTTGTGAGTCACATGCAGACTCCGCTGGGGTCTGAATGAATGGACTTTCTCTGTCTGAGACTCTCCTAGTTCCTGAAAACAAGGATAATGCACTATCAACCTTGTCAGTCTGATTTCATGGACATTAGAAAGTGCCTTGAATTTTATATGTACCAGAACGTGTGTAGATATGAATAATATTGAGTTCTCTATCCTTTCTTCGTTCAGAGTGAAACAAACATGAACATTTCAATACTTGGCCTCTATAATTCCAGAAAAGAAAGAAAAACAAATACAGAGACCCGCTTGCTGTAGTGTTTGCCGCCAGGAATTAGTCTCAGTAGTTCGATTCAAAGATATTTATGACCTACTTTTGGAGTCACTACAGCTCTGGCTGGGCTATTTCTTACCTTCATTTACTGGGAAAGCCATGTCCAGGAAATTTCAGAAGCCTTTTCAAGTGTATGGCACTACCTAGGAGTCGATCATGAAGGTCTGTTTTCCTAGGGTTGCACACAGGGCCAGGGGAAGGCTTTCCAGAGCTTGTTGCAGTTGCTCTGTCTCAGAAGCTCCCAGCAGTAATGAGATCTTGTCTGGTCTAGTGCACGGGCTCCACATCTCTCGAGAATGCTTTCCTTTCATTGCGAACGGAGTCATTTTAGTGCAGACAAGCTGATGCCAGGAGACAAAAGAAGAGTTTCCAACCATGCTTGTTTACAAGTCCTTTCTACCCCAAGTGGTACAAAGAGGACCGTGCTGTGGACACCTGGGAGGTCAGTCCCCTGAAACAGATAGTAGGTCCTCCTGAAAACTAGTTTATAGAACTAAGCAGTAGAAGAAATCTGCTAGACCAGTAAAGCTGAAGATGGATGAGGGAAAGCAAGGAGTATTAGACTCTCTTTTTTTGTATATGGTTTTCTTTAAGTTGAAATATTTCCTCCTGGAGGAAAGAGAGAGGCTATGGACTCTAAGGAAGCTAAAGAAACTGACTAGGCTTGGGAAGTTCATATGATTTACAAATCCCATGAAGCACATTCAATCCACAAGGCTCAGAAAGTTCATAAAATTTACAAGGCTTGGGAAGGTAGAAGCTTAGGCTATTTAGGAGGCCCTTCTCTAAGGTTAGAAGAGTAAATGGTTACTTGGGGAGAGGAGACTCTTATGTGGAGCTTCCTACAAGTTGGGCCAGGAGCCTCACAACTACAGCTTTGCAAGTTGTTTCCCATACTTGTGTCACCAGGGTCTTCAATCCCAGATGAGTCTCCAAAATGTTAAGGTGGCCTCTTGTCTAGGGGCACCACTGAGTTCATTATGTGGGAAGGACAAAAGGCATATGTCCTGGATAGAAGATCCACACAGAAAAGGTGAGATACAGGTGAAGAGTTGGGTCACTGATGCAGGGAATGTGGGAGTGGGCTTTGGAGAGTGGGAGTAGGCTCCACAGGGAAAGCAAAGACACAGTTGAAGAGAGGAGGGCTGCTGACATGGGGAACACCAGAGGCAACAGCCGTGAAGAGAGAAAAAGGAACCCAGACAACAAACTATGAAAGCACACACTTTCCATTGGTATTATGGGAGGGGTCCCAGAAGTGGGAGTCTCCAGGAGGGGACATTGGGCCCCAGAGTCCTCTCCGTTAAGATCCCTTATTGGCCCTGCTCACCAGCCTTTAGCAAGTTGTAATGGTTGCAAGTCCTCTGGATGGGCCAGGGTAGGATGGGGGATGAAAGAGCATGCCCTCCTGCAGGGGCCAGTCCTTATTTTCCAGATCAGCCTCAGCTCTGACTGTCCTCTCCCCCACCCACCCCCATCCTGACCAGGGGATTTTTGGTGATGAAACTGCCTTTGAGTAACTCATGAGCCCATAAGTAACCACAGTAAGTTCACTGGTTTGCCATGCTAGACTTGGGTGAAATTTGTTGTTTTTCCGACTTGTGCTACCCTATGTAGGGTGATGTTGTGTGTGTTACTCTATTTTGGATGTTGTGTGTGTTATCCCATGCAGGATGATGTTGTATGTGTTACCCTATGTTGGATGTTGTGTGTTATCCTATGTAGGATGATGTTGAGTGTGTATCCTATGTAGGCTGTTGTGTGTATGACCCTATGTAGGGTGATGTTGTGTGTGTTATTCTGCCTGAGGTGATGTTGTTGTACCTTACCCAGGATGAGTAGATGTCTGCTCCCAAGGAAAAGTCACAGGACCCTTTTTATCTACCCTTCTGAGCTAGAGGCTTCTTGTAGAGATGGCCTCATTAGGGCTGGGGCTAGGGAAAGTGAATGAGGTGAGTCATGTTTTTATAGGATTTTGTCTTCAGTCAAAAATTTTAATTTTGTTCTTCATGGATTTTTTTTCATAAGTTTTTATTTCACTGTAAAAAACATTGCTCTGTTGGATTGAATAGTGAATTCATATCCATCTAAAATCTCAGAACACAAGCTGTTTTTGGAATTGTGTCTTTGCAGATGTGATTGTTGCCAAAGTTGTTAGGGTCTGAGCCTGGGCCCTGGCAACCCCAACAAACTAGGCTCACCCACCCATCCAAATATGCCAGCTAAACAGATAAGCATCTGTGAAAAGAGGAGGAAGGAGATTTATTCAATGTGACTACATTGGAAAGAGGAATAAATAAAGGCATTCAGTGACACTCTCAAGTTCATCTTTGGGGTCCCGACACATAGTAGTTTAGGATTAGTGAGCAGAAGGCATGTATAAGTAAGAAGTCCCAGCTAAGGTGTGACCCTGCCCATCATTTACCCATCAAATGCTTTGAGAGACTCAGGGATCTAGTTATGGATCCTTTTCCTGAGGAATGCTCTGTAGTGGGAAGGTTTCTCCAGAAAAGGGGAAGTTCTGTAGGATGTCTTTCTGTACGCTGTGAATATGTGTTGCTCTGATTGGTTAATAAACTGCTTTGGCCTATGGCAAGGCAGGTTAGAGGCAGGTGGGAAATCTAAGGAGAGAGACAGGAAGAGAAAGGCAGAGGCAGAACAGATGCCAGCCAGCTAGCCACCCAAGGAGCAAGATGCCAGCAGACTGGTAAAGCCACAGCCATGTGGCAACATATAGATAAATAGAAATGGGTTAAGTTATAAGAGCTAGCTAGCAAGAAGCCTGAGCCATTAGGTGATATAGTTCATAATTAATACAATCCTCTGTGTGTTTGCTTGAGTTTGATTGACGTGGGACCAGGCGCAACACAGGAAAACTTACGACTACAATGCTCATTCTCAGTCCTCAGGGGATTTGCTTTGTTGTCACTGTGAAATGCAAGCGAGGTACTGTTATTGGAGAGAAAGAGCCAGCACAATCTAAACTTCAGGGAGAAGACCATCAGTCCATCACCAGCACAAGAATTCCATAGCAGAGTCAAGGGTCAGCCGAGGGCAGAGTCAGTGGCCATCAGAACAGCTGGCAGCTGCTGTTAATAGCAGCTAGGCCTTGGGCTGTCTTAGAAGCATGGATGAGGTCTGTTACTTTCTCATTGACTGTGACCAAATCCTAGACAAAAACAAATTAAAGGAGGGTTTATTGTAACTCAGTTCGTCCTGGCATGAAAGGCATGGTGGTGGGGGCTTGTGATAGCCAGTCACATAGCTTACCCACAGTCAGGAAGCAGAGAGAAAGGGATGCGGGTGCTCAGCTCACTTTCACATTTTCTATTCACTCTAGTATCTCAGTCTGTGAGATGGTGCCACCCACATTCATGGTAGGTCTTCCCATTCTGGTTATCGAGATCTAGAAACTCCCTCACATACGTGCTCAGATACTTTTATCCTGTGTGGTTCCAAAGTCCATCAAATTGACAAGAACAACCATTATCATTGTATCTTGAAGGATACCACTACATTCTCCTGATGGCAGGGGAGACTTTTGTTTGCTTGTTTGTTTTGAGATAGAGTTTCTCTGTGTAGCCCTGGCTGTCCTGGAAATCACTCTGTAGACCAGGCTGACCTGGAATTCAGATATCTGCCTGCCTCTGCCTCCCAAGGACTGGGATAAAAGGTGTGCACCACTACCATCTGGCTAGCAGGGGAGACTTTTGCAAGAGAGCAGAAATTGTTATTAGGAGAAGGAAGGTTCTAGTATTAGTGTAGCTTTATTTGAACCACTGACTGAAAAGCCCGACAATATCCAAACTGTAAGAGCGCCCGATCCTATTTTCTCATGTAGTAAGCACTTACTGGCTATCTACAACGTCAGACGCTGCACTGAGTGATACAGTAAATGATGTGGAGTGTGAATTCAATAACATCCAACATCTCTTTATGATAAAAAAAAACTCTGTGCAAATTAGGCACAGAAGGAATAAACCTCAATATAGCAATGTCTGCTTATCACAAATCCACAGCAAACGCCACGCAGCATCCAAAGAGCTGACAGCATTTCTCTAAGATCTGAAGCAGGACAAAGTTGTCAGTGTCTGCTCTCACCTCTGGTCCTTATTACTGAAAATCTTTGCTCAGTAAGGCAAGAAGAGGAGGTGGAGGGCATAGAAGCAGAAAGGGAGGGGGTGGAGGAGATGGCTCAGCAGTGAGGAGTGTTTGCTGTTCTTCCAGAAGATTGGAGTCCGGTCCCCACCCACACACACATTTGGTGGCTCACAGCCATCTATAACTCCAGCTCCAGGGGGATCTGTAGCCCTTTTCTGGCCTCCGTGGGTAACTGCTCACACACCCACACACAAACAACATAACTTAAAAAAAAGTAAAAATAAATCTGAAAAAGAAAAAGAAGGAAGGGAGCCAAATTATCCCTGTTTGTAGCTGGTGTGACCGTATAAACATTTGACCCTTGAACCATGGGTTTGAACTATAGAGATCTACCGATAAGAAAATTTTCCTTCTGAGAATGGCAACAATTTGAAATGATTCACAGGTGAACTATGCAGCCTATAAGCTTAGAAAGTTAAGTGTGCCATAGTGCAAAAAATACATGTACTACCACTAATTATACATCAATATATTATAAAAAAAGTTAACATTTTGACTGGGGGGATGGCTCAATGGATAATACACATGAGGACCCGAGTTCTTCAAAATCCATATTAAAAAAAAAAAAAAAACCTCCAGCCTGGTGGCATATGTCTGTCACCCCAGTGCTGGCAAAGTGAAGGAAGGAAGACCCCTGGGATTTGTTGACTAACTAGTTTAGCCAAGTTAGTGAGCTTCAGGTTTGGTGAGAGACTTTTTTGTTTGCTTTTTTGTTTTTTTGTTTTTCGAGACAGGGTTTCTCCATATAGCTTTGCGCCTTTCCTGAAACTCACTCTGTAGCCCAGGCTGGCCTCGAACTCACAGAGATCCGCCTGCCTCAGCCTCCCGAGTGCTGGGATTAAAGGCATGCGCCACCACTGCCCGGCTGACTTTTTTTTTTTTTTTTTTATAAAGAAGGTGGAAGGTCAACTGAGGTAAACACCTGGCACTGACCTGTGTCTTCCACATCCATGCACACACATAGGTGCAGCACAAGAACACACACAATATGCAAACACTTACCAAAACTTGCTGGTGGGCAAGGTGATGCCTGCCTCCAATCTCAGCACTTGGGAGGCAGAGGCAGGCAAATCTCATGTTTAAGGCCACCCTGGTCTACACAGTAAGTTTCAGGCTAACCAAAGACTATAAGATTAAAAACTGTCTCAAAAAAGAAAGTATTGAAACTCATACACATAAACATATACCATACTTGGTGCCATTTATAATGAAGAGAAGTGTGCACATATACAAAGATGTGACATCCAATCATATCTGCATAAAATTAATTACAGCAACACTGTACTACTATAATAATTTTATAGCCACCTCCTGCTGTTGCTGTGGTGAGCTTCTGTTGTGATTACCTACTTAAAAGTCTGCACGCACGTCACCGATCTTTACTGCATGCACACTTTTTCTCTCCAATAAATCGTGCATCCCAGTAAAAGACAGTTCCTTGTAGTCCTTGCCGATTTTTCAGCATCAGACAATACACAACATATGTGTTCATTGGCTGTTCATTCTGCTGAGATAAGGCTTCTGGCCAACTGCAGGCTATTAGTAGTTACGTTCTGGGGAGCCAGAAGTTACACTCAATTTTGTGTCTGCGGAGATCAGCACCCCCATCTCTCTTGTTGTTTAAGGATTTAACTATTCAGAACCTAAAGACTTCACTGAAAGACCATTAGAAATCCTCAACTTACCCAGTACAGGTACAGGATGTAAAACTTAGTAGCATTTTTATATACCGATAATGAACTTGCTGAGAAAGAAATCATAAAATAACTCCACTCACAATAGCTACCAGAAATACCTAGGAATAAATTTACTCAAGGAAGTGGATGTTCTCTACAATGAAAATTACATGAGATAAATTGAAAAGGTAACAAAGAAAGAAAGACTTTTCACAGATTGAAAGAAGTAATATTAATATTAATATTAATATTGTTAAAATATCCATGTTATCCAAAGTAAGCCACAAATTCAATGCCAATCCCCACCAAAATACCAACAGTATTCCTTATAGAAATGGGAAAAACAATCCTAAAACCCACATGGAAACAGACAAGACCACAAAATAGCTAAAGAAATGCTAAGCAAAAAGAGAAATGCTAGGGGTATCATGAAACCTAGTCTCAAGTCATAATCCAGTAATAGAAACAGCATGGTGTGAGTGTAAAAACCAACAGATCATAAAAATAAATCCATGTATCAGAGGCCATCTGGATTTCAACAGCGGTGCTCGGAATATGCCTGGAGTGAAGGCTAGCATCTTAGTTCATTTCCTGTTGCGGTGATTAAACACCTTGATAAAAGTACCTGAAGAGAGTGAAGGTTGTGCTGGCTCACAGTTCCGAGTTACAGTTCATCAGTGTGGGGAAGTCAAGGTACAGGAACTTGAAGCAGTTAGTCATATCACATCCACTGTCAAGAGCAGAGAGATGTGAGTGAATGAATGAATGAATGAATGAATGAGTGCTAG